>JAADXI010000035.1:0-59023 GCA_023337615.1 Pythium brachiatum | reverse complement strand
GACAACCACTGGAAAGACAAAGATGGCGACCGAGACGATGCTGTACCCGCACGTGCGCGTGATGCGCGGCGCGGACAGCGCGGCGGCGTACTTGGCGCTGGTTCAAAAGAGTAACCAGGCGCACACGCTGCTCAAGAGCGGCGAGCTGGCCGCGTGCGAGAAGCTCTACCGCGCGATCCTCTCGGAGCAGCCGGCCGCCGGCTTTGACGATGTGTCCATCGCGCTCACGAAGACGCACTTGGGTGAGACGCTGCGTCGCCTGGGCAAGCTGCCGGAGGCCAAGACGCTGCTGGAGGAGGCGCTGGAGGTGCGCGAGCGCCACGACCGCGACTCGGGCATCACCATCGCGCTGTCGGACAGCAACCTCACGCGCGACGAGCTGGCCAAGGTATACGAGGCGCAGGGCGACTGTCCGCTGGCGCTGCAGACGCGCAAGGAAGGCCACCGCATCTGCGGCAACGGCGACTGCGAGGCGCTCGAGTACAAGGATCTGCAGAGCTGCAGCCGCTGCAAGTGCGTGTTCTACTGCGGCAAGGACTGCCAGAAGGTCGACTGGAAAAACCGCCACCGTGCCGTGTGCCAGCCTCTCGCCAAGTAGACAACCGACGGGCCTGCAAGGATACCGGTACTGCGAGGACAACAAGTTGCGTTTGGTTTGATATGGATTGGATTGGAAAGCAGCCGCCGCCAGGCCACTGCATGCCTTATTACTAGTATACCACAACAATTGAGTCGTTTTATTACGTGTTGATCTCTCTATCTCTACTACAGATCCCACAGCAGCGGATGGCCGCTATCCTCGCTTTCTCTCCGCAGCACACGCTCTCGCTGGCGACTACGGTGCAGTCTCTGCGTGGCCAGCAGCAACTTGTGCTCGTAGTCGCGCATCGTCTCCTCTAGCAACGCGATCTTGTCCCGGAGCTTGTCGACCTCTGGGTGGTGGGTCGTCACTTGCTGGAGCTGCGTCTGGAGCTGCGCGATCTGCTGGCGGAACTGGTTGCGCAGCTCGTGCTGCTGCGTCACGAGCCGCGTCGTGATCTGCTCGCCAACCGCCGCCACGTCGTTGCGCTGCGTCTTCAGCTCCGCGATCTGGTCGAGTAAATAGACCACGAGCCCGTCTTTCTCGCGGCCGCCGATCTTCTCCACGCGCTGCAGTAGTGTTGGCGCATCCTGCTGATTGCCGTTCTGAGCTTGAAGCCGCAGCAGCTCCGTCGCAAGCGATTCCACACTGTTGCTGTTCGCCTGCGCTCGCTTGGCGTTCAGTGGCTGTGGTGGTAGAGGACGATAGGACTCTTCGTACTCGTGGTTGATCTCCCTGACACTGCTGCCGCTGCTGTGTGTGGACCACTGACGCTGCTGGAGCTGCTCGTGGACGCGTCGCGCGTGGCGTAGCCGCACCACCGGCGAGATGCGTGGCGACGACGCCTGCGATCCGCTCTCCATCCTGTTGTATCTGAACAGTCGCAAGTGAAGGGATCCATAATTCAAACAGAAGCTCAACGTAAGCAGGCTTTACTATATAAATTTCGGGCAAAAATCACAACGCACGCAACGATTCGTCGATGACTGCGGGCCTCTGTCTATTCCTCGTCGATCTCCTCTTCCTCCTGCTCGTCGTCATCCGCCACTTCCTCCTTCTCCTCCTCTTCCACAGACTCGGCTTCGTCCACTTCCTCCACCTCATCGACCAGCGCATCGGCTTCGTTCAGTGGCGCGTCGTTGCCTGGCTTCTCCAGCGCCTCGAGCTCCTCCGGCTTCATGGGCGGCGCCACGAACCACGGCAGCTTACCACGCTGGTGGTCGTTGATCATCTGCACGGCCACGTTGTTGAAGTCCGGCTCGCCCTTGGGCAGCAGCTTGCCGCACTTGATCGCGAGCTGCTCCAAAAAGTCCCACTCGTCCTTCCAGCTCTCGATGCCGTACACCTTGGTGATGAACTCCTTCTTGACACGCGCGAGAATGCCCGACACGAACTCGGTCGGCGCCGGCAGACGCTCGGCACGCACGACGCCCTTGAGCACTGTCTCGACCTCGTCGTCGCCCTGGTCGTACACGATGCCCGGGCAATCGATGAGGAAGATACGACGCATGAGCGTGATGTACTGCCACACCTTGGTCTCGCCCGGGATCGGCGCGACCTTACACACCTTCTTCTTGCGCAGCGCGTTGATGACCGAGCTCTTGCCGACGTTCGGGTAGCCGATGAGCCCGACCGAGATCTGCTTCTTGTCCTGGTGCAGCTTCGCGAACTGACGCAGCAAATTGATCAGCGCGCCCTTGCCGAACGGACTGTTGAGCGACGCGTGGAACGCGATGGTCGGCGTGGTCTCGCTGAGCTTCTGGACCCACTTCTTGGTGACCCAGTTGGGCACGAGATCACACTTGTTGATCACAAAGATCAAGTGCTTGTGCGACGCGTTCTTCTTGATGTGGTTCTCCACGTGCTCACAACGCGTGCCCGGCACGTTACGCGCGTCCAGCACCTGGATCACGACGTCCGAACAGTCCAGCACCTTGTACAGCTCGCCCCAAATACGCTTCGACTGGCCCTTGTTGAACACGTCGTGCGACGTCTCGACCTTGAAGTCCTGCTCCACGTGGATGTTGCGGTCGTTGCCCTTGACTTCGTACGCGTCCGCGTTCTCCGTAGCGCGGCTCACGAGCGCCTCGTAGTCGTTGGCCGCGATCTTGGCGCGCTTGCGCGTGCGCTTGCCGTTGAACACCTCCTCATAGCTCTCGGTCTCGAGCAGCTTCATGCGCTGCACTTTCTCCGAGTCCTGGAGCAGGCCCATGGGCAGCTTGCGCGTGCGCAGCACCACCGAGTACGGGTCGGCGGCCTTAATCGACATCTCGTTACGGAACTTGTCAAGCTCCTTCTGGCCGATCACGCGCGTGTTGCCGAACCAGCGGCGGTCCGGCTGGATGCGGCCCGAGGTGCTGGTGATAAGCTGGCCCGCGGTCTTGTTGCCCATCATGAGAGTGCCGCCCACGACCTTGCCCTTGCGGTTGCGGATAGCGCCGCTGTTGCGGTACATGTTCAGACGCTTGATGGTCGACTGGTCACGCATATTGGCGGCCTTCTGGCGCTTGGGGATCGCGCGGTGCGGGTTGTCGGCGCTCTTGCCGGCATTGTTGATGCCCTTTCCTTTGGTCGGCGCCATTGTGCTGGATCTAAACTTACGGAGAGATGGAGCTGCGGGACAGGCGGATCAATGCGCTCACTCACTCACTCGCGTAGCGTGGGCGATGGATGCGGATGCGGCTGTGATGGCGAGAAGACGTTGACGATGCAATGGCTGTTCAAGCTGCAGAGCTCTTCACGACAAGCGTAACAGAGGCGAACGATTGGTGGCAGCCAGTGAAAAAGCCCACACGCGTAACCTGCTTCGAGTGTAACCCTGTCTGAGTCTGAGGACTTGGTCATGTTCTGCTAAAACCGAGTAGGTTTTTAACGGATGTAAAACGGACAGTTTGCCCAGGTTAGCAACCGATCCTGACGAGTATCTCGTCAACTTCGATACTCGAAGAGCTCCAAACTGTCTGTGGAATCGCGAGAAAGGAAGTGACCACCGGCACAAGAAGATCATGGCGCTCGCGAACCCCGCGGACCGCGTGAACATGCAGCCGTTTCTGTTCGAGAAGCACCTCGGCCACCAGGACGGCGTGGCCGGCACGCTGTCCATCCGTCTCGTGGAGGCGCGGAACCTGCGCGCCGCTGCTTCGATGTTTTGGGTGCGTACGTGTAACCCGTACGTGATCTTCCGCCTGGGCAAGCAGAACGCACGCAGCTCGACGATCCAGGGCAACGACAACCCGTCGTGGCGGCGTGAGCTCCACGAGATGAAGATCCAGAAGCTGGATCTCAAGCGCAACCCGCTGGACGACCACTCGGACATCCGCTTGGAGCTGATCGTGGACGTAATGAACGAAGACACGATCACGGGCCGCGCGACGGAAGTCGTGGGTATGACCAACGGGTCAGTGATTGGTACAGCGGTCGTGGACTTCACGGCGTTGCTCGAAGGGAAGGACGAAGTCATGGACAAGTGGATCACTCTCAGCGGCGGGATCCCCACGACGAGTCCAGGCAGCAAGAAAGGACAGAAAAAGCGAGGACCAGAGAAGGAGCTCGTGCTGGGGGAAGTGCGGATCATTCTCCAGTACGAACCCCACGGAATGGAGCCGCTGGTCGGCGATGTGGTCAAGATGGAAGGCTTTGGCGCGTACCCGTCGTGTCTGCTCGCGCCACTGGACGAGTTGGAGCTGCACGTGAAGAAGATCAGCGGCAGCTACTTGCTGTGCACTTACACGACCAAGTCGGGCTTCGACGGCGCGCTGCGGCTCCACCGCAACAACGTGTTCGTCGCGCATCGCGGCAGTATCTTTGATCGTCTCTACGTGACGTGCATCACGGAGCCGCTCGAGTTCATCGGCAACACGCCACTGGGCCAGTCGTGTCGAGAGATCGCCAAGCCGTACATGAACGTGGCCAAGGCCTTTAGTCTGCCAGCACTCTCCGCCGCCAAGACCACCATCATGACCACGTACCGTGCGTCCTCCGCAGCCTTCGGCGCCATCCTCGCCTCCATGGAGTGAGCTCTTGCATCCTCTTTCCGCTTTATCTATTGATCGCTCTCACGATTCATTCCCAATATTTCCACTCCTCATATTTCACGTTAATTGGATTAGCCTCTCCGACCAGTGTAATTAGCCTCGATAAACCAGACTAGCTCATCTCAGGTCACATACCGTCTGTGATTGGCTGAAATACCTCCCACTAAGAACTGGAAGAATCCGAGGAAGCTCCTGAACCAGGCGGGGCCGTTGACAAGCATGCCGTGACGAGCCGGCCGCTGATCTCTGCGTGCGTCGGACAGCTTACCCAGCGCATTCCCAGGCACGCCACGCGCCACACAGACGCGCAGAGTGAGCATGGCGACGCCCGCGCAGTCGCATTCGCTGGACGCGTTCAAGTCGCCGAATGACCGCAAGCAGTACCGCATCCTCACGCTGCCCAACGGCCTGGAGGCGTTGCTCATCCACAGCGACGCCGGCAGCAGCAGCGCGGACGCCGCAGAAGCCGAGCCAGAGCCAGAGGACGGCGATGACGTCGACGACGACGACGGTGTGGACTACAGATCACGCGTGAGTCGCGGCGGCTACGACACAGAGAGCGACGAGGACGAGGAAGAGGACGATGAAGATGATGGAGCTGACGATGACGACGGCCAGGACATGCACGGCCGCCGGCCAGTGGAGAAGGGCACACCACATGCGTCCGCGTGTCTGTCGGTGGCTGTGGGCAGCATGGCAGATCCACCCGACATGCGCGGACTGGCGCACTATCTGGAGCACATGCTGTTCATGGGCAGCGCCAAGTACCCGGATGAGAACGAGTTCGAGGCGTTTCTGAGCACGCACGGCGGCTACAGCAACGGGACGACCGAGTGCGAGAGCACGCGCTACATGTTCGAGGTCGCGCCGCAGTGTCTGCGGCCGGCGCTCGACATGTTCGCGCAGTTTTTCGTGGCGCCGCTGCTCAAGGAGGACGCTATGGACCGTGAGCTGCTGGCGATCGAGTCGGAGTTCAACCGCGCGAGGCAAAACGACTACGTGCGACTGCAGCAGGTGCAGTGTGAGACCTGTGAGCCGCCCACGCACCCGTACAACTCGTTCAGCTGGGGCAACATGGCCAGTCTCAAGCACGAGCCCGAGGCCAACGGCCGCGACGTGCGGGCCGAGATGGTGCGGTTCTACGAGACCCACTACTCGGCGCATCGCATGAAACTCTGCGTGTACGCCGAAGACTCGCTGGACGAGCTTGAAGCCTGGGTCCGCGAATCATTCGGCGATATCCCCAACCGTGAGGACAAGGCGGCGCCTGTGCCAGAGCCTCTGCAGGTGCCCTTCGGCGTGGCAGCTGACCAGGAGCCGACGCTGATCAAGATCGTGCCTGTGCGCAAGATGCACGCACTGCACTTGTACTGGCCGATGCCGCCGCTCCTCCACTGCTACCAACAGAAGCCTTGGGAGTTTCTGTCCCACGCTTTAGGCCACGAGGCCAAGGGATCGCTGAGTGCCATCTTGAAAGACCGCTTGTGGGCCACAGAAGTGTCGGTGGGCATTTCCGAGGGCGATGCGTACGAGTTCGCGTCATTCAGCAGCATGTTCGAAGTCAACGTGTCGCTCACAAAGCTTGGCTTGGCGCACTATGACCAGGTCGTGGCTCTCATTTTCCAAGCCGTGCGATTCCTGAAGGAAAACGCGATGACGTGCAAGTGGATTTTCAACGAGCTGCGAGCGTCCAGCAAGATGAACTTCCAGTTCCAGGAGGAATCATACCCGCTGTCGCTGTGCAAACGTCTCGCTGAGCTCATGCAGGACCGCCACAGCGTGGAGCGTGCGGATTTCCTACGGTACGAGATGCTCCAGGGTGAATTCGATCCAGTCATGACGCAGCGACTGCTAGATCTGATGACGCCACAAAACACGCGCGTGTTACTGCTGTCACACTCGTTTGAAGATGAATCGGAGACGTGGAAGCGCGAGCGTTGGCTGGAAGTGCCGTACGCGGTCGAGACGATCTCATCGGCGACGCTGAGCATGTGGGAAAACGCGCAGTGTCTGGCAGAACAGGAGAAGCTGTCGCTGCCGGAGCCGAACCCGTTCTTGTCGGAAGATTTCACGGTGTTGCCGCTTCCAGAAGACTGCAGCGGGTCCAAACTCGATCCTGATGGTGAGCCGATGCTTGTGCACTCTACACGCATGAGCAAGCTCTGGTTTAAGCGCGATCTCAAGTTCCAGACCCCGAAAACCAACGCAAACTTTCTGTTGTGTCTGCCTTCGATCACACGCAACGTCCACAACTATATCTACGCCAAGATCTACCTGCGGCTGTGCCACGAGGCGCTCCAGCTAGTCCAGTATCAATCGTATCTTGCAAACTACGGCTACGAGTTGGGCGTGCGAGACCTGGACATCGAGGTGACGTTCAGCGGCTTCAGCGACAAGCTGCCGGCACTGATTGACGCGGTGTTTAGCGCGTTGCTCCACACAGAGGTCGACGACGCGGTGTTCACGCTCGTGCGGGATGAGCTCACGAAGGAATACCGCAATTTGAACCTCAAACCGGCGGTGAAGGCTCGATACTTGAGACTGCAGCTTTTGGAGCGCACCACGTTCCCAATTGAGGACAAGCTACGCGTTTTGAGCGAAGTCACGGCCGATGATATTCGAGTCTTCAAGTCGTGGGGGCTGTGGCAGTGCGAGGCTTCCATCCACGCGATAGTCCACGGCAACATCACGCAGCCTCAGGCTGTTGCGTTGCTGGGGTCAGTAGAGAAAGCTGTGGATGAACACACGCGCGAACAACGACTGCCGCCTCTGCAGTCGCCGATGCGGCCGCACACGACAACGCTGCCGCTGACGACGAATGGGTTGCTGCTGCGGGACGTGAGCGACCATGAGGGCGAGACCAACTCGATCGTGGAGGTGTACTACCAGTTCGGCAAGGGCACATACCAGGATCTCGCGTACGCCGAGTTGCTGCAGCACGTGATGGCAGAGCCATTGTTCAACGAGCTCCGCACCAAGCAGCAGCTTGGGTATGAAGTGTTTTGTATGGTGCGTGAGACCCACGGCGTGCTGGGCTACAGCATCTCAGTGCAGTCAGCCAGTCACGCAGCGGGTGAGATCGCGTTGCGCGTGGATGCGTTCGTCTATGACGAGTTCCTGCGCGTGCTGCAAGAGCTGCCTGACGCAGAGCTCTACAAGCACGTGGCCAGTCTCCAGCGCATGAAGACGCGCGAAGACGCGACGCTGAGCGAGGAAAGTGACCGCTACTGGGAAGAGATTCAGAGCCGTCGCCTGGAGTTCCGGATCGACGACCACGTTGTGAAGGAGCTCACGCAGTGCTCTGTTGCCGGTCTGCTAGAGCGATACCGTCGCTGGTTGCTGACGGCATCGGACGCCGAGACGACGAGCGATCCAGAGGCGACGCAGGTTCGCAAGCTGCGTGTCCACGTGATCGGTAAGAGTGCCAAGTATGTGAAGCCACTCGAGACACTGGTGACCAAGGAACTTGCACCGCTGATCATCGACAACTGGCGCGAGTACAAGGCCGCTCTCACGTGCCACTGCGTCAGTCCCAGTCACAGCCATGAGCTGCAGTCCATCCAGCAGCGAAGAGGCAGCAGATGCAGGAGCCCCAGTCGCAGTAGAAGCCGAAGTCGCAGCCGCAGTCTCAGCGTGGTCGTGTATTGATCTTTTATATAAATATGAGCGTTTGTTGGTTCAAGTATCATACTAACTACACTGTAGTACAGGCGAGGCCTGAGCTCGCCAGAGCCACTTACTCCGTTGCCATTCCTTCCCCCCGCACGCTGTTGACTTGGAGAGGCTTATCTAACTATGTGGATGGATCTCCTCAAGCGCTCCGTTCCTGGCATTGGCGATTGTGACGCGAAGGAGTTGAGGGAGGCAGGCGGCGTATACGAGAGAGCACAACTCCAAGCTCATAACTTCGGGCGTTGGACAGATCGACAGTCGCTTCGCTGTGTCAGTCGCCGCCGCCGTCGCCGTCGTTTTGAAACTCTTCCAGGTCTTTTGGCGTGACGAAGTTGTGGATCGACGGCTTCCGCGAGGCGAACGACTTGCGGTTGTAGCGCGTCGCGCCGGCCAAGTTGAAGCTGCCTCGTCCTGTTTCCAAGCCGTTCAGCACCGATCCGCCTCCGTTCGAGTCGCCGCCACCTCCTCCTCCTCCTCCTCCGTTTTCTCCGTTGGCGTTGTGGTCACTGAATTGGGATGTTGATGGTGTCCGCACGAGTTTCCGCATGGACGCACCGCGCGTGATCTCCCGGAACGCATCCTGGACGCCCAGCCGCTTCTCAATGTCGCCCATGCGGGACTGGAGCTGGTCCATTTGCGACTGCACGCGGTTCTGCAGCGAGTCCATCTCGTTGGACACGCGCGTGACCTGCGTGAGGATGTTGTGCATCGTGCTTTCCATGATGATCGCCCACTCGGGGATCTCATGCACAGTCGGTTGTTGCACAAGATGGCGGCTCGACCCCTGGGACGAATGCCCGCCTATCAGATTGGCTCCATTGCCTGCCGTGCCGTTGGCCGACAAGTTGCCGGTTGATGCACTTGGCGTTGGAAGCCGACGCACAGCCGCCACAATGTCGGACGTTGACTCAGCTTTTGATTGGACGCTACGTCGATGCTGAGACGATGAATCGCTATCATAGAGCGGCGGCTGGCCGGGAACGCCACTCGCCCAGGGCATCGCGGCCGTCGTGACGAGCGTCGAGGTCGAAAACGACGACGTAGGCGACATACTTGCACTCCCTGGCATGGGGTTTGTTGCTGTCTGCGTCGTTAACGCGGCCGCGTTGTCTGCTGCTGCGTCGGCAGCCGCTGCTGATAGTGATCCTGTCCCGCTTGGCGATGCCGTTCCCGTCGTAGCTGTAGCTGTGGGCGTGGCCGTAGTCACTATTGCTGCTGCTGATGTGAACGAGGCGGCTGCCGCTCCAACGTTTGCCATCGCCACTGCCGCGCTCGTCGTGATCACGGCCGTCTGCAGCCTGCGTTTGTTCTTGTGGTGTTTGTCCACCTGCGTGTGGAACAGTTCGCTCAGGTCCTCGATCTTGGTGCGGATGTACTCGACGTTGACCTCCATCATCTCGAGCATCGTCATCTGCTTGTCCATCGGATCGCTCACGTCGTGCGAGTTCACGAACCGCTTCACCTGACGATACACGCGCAGCACATCGTAGAGCTTCTGCTCGGCCTTTTCGATCGCCGTCGTCGCGCGCTTCGTCTTGATCCCTTGGAAACGGCGCTGCACAGCTCGCAACTGCACGTACGCCTGGATCGCGCGCGCCGCGTGCTCGTTGATCAGCCGTCGGTTCTCGTCTTTCTTCAGAAACGCATTCACCTTGTGCTCGGACCGCGTGAGCACGAGGTAGCTCGACATCACGGCGATGGTCACCGCTGTAGAGATCGTGCCAAAGAGACCGGCAAGCACGGCAAAGAATCGGCCGGCGCTCGTATGGGGTACAATGTCTCCGTAGCCGATAGTGAGCATGGTGATCACCAGCGCCCACAGCGAGTCTGTGAAGCGCAGCGGCATACAACACGAGTCGGCGATGAACGCGCAGAGGTACCGCTCGACGACGTACAGCGAGTAGCCCGTGGTGATGAGCAGCAGCACGACGCTGACGAGAATGCAGCGGCTCGGGTAGTTCTTGAGC
Source organism: Pythium brachiatum (assembly GCA_023337615.1). NCBI lineage: Eukaryota > Oomycota > Peronosporomycetes > Pythiales > Pythiaceae > Pythium > Pythium brachiatum. Next base: position 48,770 of record JAADXI010000035.1, on the reverse strand, counting down.
GTTGACTTGAGAAAGAACGTGGCTGTGAAGTCGACGTTCGTGAGCGCGCCAATGAACCAGCCATTGCTCGAGTTGAACGAGTTGCGGAACTGCACGACGCGGAAAAGCAGGAACACGCGCAGGAACATGATCAGGCTCGAGGCCACGACGAGGTTGGGCCACCGCGGGTCGATGGTCTCGAGTCCTGGAAACGGATGCACTACAAACACGAGCATTTCGACGAGTAAGCGGAAGCGCAGCGGCGACGATAGCAGCGTGGCGGTGGGCGGCACGATGTTCTTGATCTTGAGCACCTCGCATTCGGCCGCGTAGAACGCGTAGATGTAGTAGAGTAGAATGATCGTGGAGAACGAGATGAGCACGCGCAGTGCGTGGAGCATCATGCGGCCTTCCTGGATGGGCACAGCGTGGCCGATCGAGTCGAGACATGCCGGACACAGTGTGATGGAGTCGATGCGGCATGTGCCGTCAAAGTCTTTGGTGTTGGAGAACCACAGATACTCCATCTGCACGACCATGAGCGCGATGCCGAAGAGCCCATAGAAGAGCTGGAACGCCGTGAAGCGGCGCTGCATAGCCACCAGTCGTATCCGCCGCTCTTGGGCGGTGGTCGCGTCCATATTCGCGGCTTCGTTCCGCTTGGAGAGCTTGCTGGGCACTGGTAGCGGCGGCGTGAGCGTGTTGCGCGAGGGCCCGGCATCGAGCGGCAGGATCTCATTCTTGGCGGGCATGCTGGCTCGGACTGCGCATGTAGGTGGCCGTCCGTCGCGTCGCTGTCTCGCTCGTCCGAGTGGCCGTGGCTTCGGCTCCCACCTGCCGAAGAGAGCAGTCTGGAGCGACGCGGGTCGCTGCCGCGGCTGCCGCGTTGCTATTTATGCGGTTCGACAAACACCCCCAGCCCAGCCCACTAACGACTGCGTCGGGCAACGCCAACTTTGCTTGCCGACTGAACTAATTGCGGCGCACAAACGACCAACCTAGAAATAGCAAGCAACGGCGGCTGCCGAAACTCCCCACTGGGGGAATTCCCAGCTCGGACACTCACGAGATATTGGCACGGCGGAGAAATGAATAGGGACCTAACACGACTGTATTGCCTCGCCACAAAACAACACGCACACACAGATCAGCCAGCTCACCATCAAGGAGTTTTCACATCCAAAACAGCTCTCCCGCAGCGGGAGTCCCGCTACCGCCGGCAAGACATTCTGTTCGAACAACGAACAGATCACAACAAGGTAGTAGAGTGAAAACCCCTTCATTCCATATCGGTTTAAATCCTAGTACGACCGGGCGGATGGTTTAGTAGAAGAAACCAATGATCTTGCCACCGGTGTGCTTGCGACGGGCCTCGTGGTGGTCCATGATGCCGAACGTCGTGCTGAGCACAATGTGACCGAACTGACGCGATGGAAGCAGGTTGTTGATCCACTTCTCGATCTCCGCAAGCTTGATGTCGAAGCGTGGCGAGATCACACCGCACTTGTTGATGCGGCCCTTGAGCTCCACGACGATCTTGCCACCACGGTGGTCATCGACGATCTCAAACTCGCCAATGTAGCCGTTCTTCTGCATGACCTGGAGGAACTTGACGATCACCTTCGACGAAGGGCGGATCAGCACCTGACGCTTTCCGCGCTTCTCGGCGTTGTAGATGTTCTTAAGGCAGTCGGCCAACACGCTCATGCGAACCATTCTATAGGGAGACAAACGCCATTAGTCGCACGTTCAGTGGGCCAAGGTCAACTCGTCCCCCTGGTTCCACAGCACCACCAACACGGGAGATAGAACGGCAAGCGCCGTCCATCTCTCAACCGCATCGAAGGCACTGATCGCTGGACCAAAGGGGGAGCGGCTGCCTCCACAGTCACGTCGCGGTCGCAGCACAGAGCGTTCGGTGCGAGCGGATGAGAAAGTCCACTCGACACGTGAGCGCCTGTGCGCGGCCGCGACGTGGCTGATACTCGAGAATCGTCGCCGACACGAGGGAGCACGGGCATGGAGAAGAAGGAAGGCGCGGCTGCTTACTTGGCTGATTTGGTTGATCGAAAAGAACGAGGGGCTCTGAGGATTCACGAATGGCGTTGTGCCACATTTCGCCACCAGCGCGGCGAGGAGCTCCAATGGAACTGACTGGTGGAGGGCACGACCAATCCCAGTCGCCAATCAGATCACTCCATTAGGATACCGGTTAGAAAACCGGTTTTGTTGGTGATTGTTGCACGAAGGTACCGTGACTTGGTTTAAACGACAGAGTGATGGTCGCCATTTTTCCCCGCGAGTCTGCTGCAGTGCTGGCGGAACAAACAGCGTCGACGCTTCAACTCAAAGGGGGCGGCAATCCACAGGGAATATGGAGGGCAACATGGAGGTTTCCACGCAACTCTAGCGGCTACACGAAGCCCACGACACCATTGATAAGGTATACATCACTAGAGGAGATGCCGTCCAAGAAGACCCCGTTGGGTGCGGCATCAGCGGTCGCGAAGTCGCTTCAGGAGCGGCGACAGCGTGACGACGAGGAAGAAGCACCACGCAGTGGCGGCCGCCGCGTGAGGGGAGGCAGAGGCGGTCAGCAAGCGCCGTTGATAGCGGACGACGTGGTGGCGCGACTAGCGGAGCAGGCGGCGGACCAGCAGCGCGTGTTGCTGAGTCGACTGGTCGGACACGGCGCGACCACCAAGCCGAGAAATGTGGCGGCGAGTACGGCGGTGGATTTGAGCAAAGAGAAGGTGGTCGAAGGAAAGAGATCGCATGGAGAGCGCAGGGCGTGTGATGCACCAATTACAATCGACGAATTCGACCAGAGTACGTATCAAGAAGTGTTGGGATAGAGATGGAACCGTGTTTTAACTGCTCGTGGACTGGATGGTAGAGTACGCAAAAGACGACCCGATGCTGCGCTATCTGATCAATGTGATTCGTCTCGGAAAGAGCGTCGTTCGAGTCGATATCCCACGTCGACCAGGTTCGTCATTGCCGCGTTTGAAGGGACTGTTGAATGTCGAGCCTAACCGTTAGTGCAGAGGGTGTAGACGGCGTGAGAAGAATGGCGGTACCAGAGGAAGACGTGCTGTTTCTCGCGTACCATCGAAGCCCGCCGTGTGGCTTTCGAAATGTCTACTGGCTTGAGTTCATCCTGGAGACGCGCGCTGTCGACGGTGAAGTGGAGTATTTTGCCCTGAGCCATCACGGCCTCACGCACTTTCGAGGCTCTAGTGTGATCGACTTTGTGGATATTGAGAGCTGGATCGTCGAGAAGCGAGCATTCGACTACATGACAGCGATGCGAGGACTTCAGAAACTGCAAGGACTGCTCTTCTTCATGTCGTGGAAAAAGAAGGCCATCCGGCTCAAGCATCGACGTGTTCGCGCCCGGATAGCATCCAGTCTTTTTCAATGTGATCCCGCAGCGGCTCAGCTGTTGGTTCGCATTCAAGAACATTGTGTCAGGGTACGTTTGCTGTTCGCAGATGGAGGGGGGTGTTTCTCACAAGATCTAGTGGGGCAGATTGAAGAGTGCGTCGATACCCAGCACTTGGCACCAGCAACGGCTTTCACGATCGATCATATTGAGCAGGTGGGTAAGGTTCGCAGCTCCCCAATACGTGAAAGGATGATCACTTATTGACGCCGGATCCTTTATCAGTGCAATCGTCGACGCATCAAGCTTGTTCGAGGAAGCGTTCACGGTGAAGCCAGCAAAGTCTGCCAACTTATCGAGAGCGAGATCGCCGTTTTGAAACGCCAACGTCAACTGGAAGTCGAAGCTGAGAAGCAGAATTACGCGAATGTGTCGCGGTCTTCTCGCTTGCTCGATCGTCTCTACGTATTCTTGCGCCTTGTCGATTTCCACTTGTTTGAGTCGGTGTCAACCCACTTGAATGAGTTTGTCGAGAATATTCATGCACAGGTTTGCGGTGGGGCTGTGCACTCGTCGCAACAAACTGAGCCGACTGATTCCGAAGGTGGGGTAGTCAAAGTGCAGTCAATCAAGTCGGGTATGTCCGGCGTCAGCTCCGACAAGTCAACTGCCATCGATTACACTTTCATCTTCAGCCTCCGACACCGAGTTGTTCCGACGCCATTCATCTACGGCTTGCTCCGTGAGGACGTCAAGCCTGGTGAGCTGGCTGCTGGCGTTCGCATGGAGGTCTCGCCAACCCGGGGCAACGCGTTTGATCTCGTTTACGGCCTCCTCAGTGGCTACGTTTCCTGCATGGATAGTGTTCCAAGAGTGGTAAGTCGCATCTCTTGATTTCATTCATCTCGATTGCCTGTCTAACTAAAACGAGCTGATCAGCTGTCGGACAAACGGTTTCATGGTGTCATGGCACCGTACACACCTCAAAATCGGGAAGCTTTTCTCGCAAGTCTTCTTCAGCCATCCATGCAGATACTGCAGAATCAAGCCAAGAAATTGAAGGAAATGAAGTACGCGATTGATACTTACTACAAGCAGCTTGAGGTATGTTAGTGGCTCCACTAGGTTTGGCGGTAATGCTCAACTCACCGAGTGAAATGCATTTTATAGCTTCAGGTCTCAGATCGATTGCGCTTGGTCGGGGATGTTTACACTACGGAGGAAAGAGAGCGCCACCAGAAGGACTCGAACGAAATCATCGATGGGCTGTCGACAACCCTCCTCACTGCGGCACAGTACGAAGCTGCTCGTAGTGAGTGGGCAGCAGTGCTTGCTGAAATCCAAGGTACTCCTCGAGTCATCCAAGTCGGCATACTTCTCCTCGATCAGACGGCTCTACTCATCAAACTAGAAGATTTTGTGGGCAAGCACATGCACGAAATGCTGGAGGAATTGCCGTACGTGTACAAGCAGTTTCTTTGCGACTTGCTTCTTGACGTTGACGGGCGAATCGAGCGGGTGACGAGAATACCGACGAGTATTCCCGACGCTCAAAAGTGGCTGAAGGAAATGATGGAAATGATGCCCTCGCACACCTTCCGCAAGGCCTTCGACTTGAAATGCAACAATCTCTCCAGGCTCAAGCAGCTTCTAAAAGACAATGGGGTGTCTTGGCGATCGAGTGAAGACCAAGACTTCGTGAAGAAGAAGGATTTCGAGTGGGAATCGATCTATGAGACTCTGATCATCTGCCTTGCTAGAGTTCAGGAAAGAGATAGTGAGCACCGCCGCAGCGTCTTGGAGCTCAGCACGAAAGCCGACGAGTACATCACTGCTCGTGTCGATGAAGTCAAATGCGACTTCATGAAGCTTCCGCAGCACGAAGAAGAGCTACTTCTAGACAAGCGGAGAACGAAGGAGCTCACAAAGAAGAAGCAAGAGATGATTGCCCAGCTTGAGCAACTCGTGTCGCTCGATGCAGAAAGGGAAGAAATGCTCGAGCAGTACACCGCGTTCGAGATCGAGCATCGAATTATGATCGATCCCAACGGTTTCGAGTCGCATGAGGCTGCACGAGTGCCAGCTCGTTGGGACGTGAAGACTCCCTGCGAGCGATTTCTTCAGCACGTGTCGATCGTGGTCGATACGCGGGCATGGTTTGCTTCGTGGAGGCAACTCGAAGAGAAGTGGCTCGACACACCCTTGGTCACTTTGCACGGAAGCTTGGTTCTCAGCCGTCTGAAACAATTCCGACGGCGGCTACTGTTCGCGTCGACACGTTTACTCCCAGTTTCCAGCTCAAAACCCGACGACGACTTCATCGTCCGAGACCATCAACTTGTGGAAGACTTGGAACGCCGGGTAGATCAAACGGCGAGTGACTGTGTGATACTGCATGCGGCAACCTGCGGCTTTTTCACAAGCGAGAGGTGGGCAACGTGTCGCCAATTACTCGGGCTGCAGGGCGTCGATTTCAATTGTGTCACCCTTCGCATGATCAAGAAGAAATCGGAGGTCGAGCCGTCGGCAGTTCTCGATTTCAAGAAGCAGTGCGAAGTGGTGCTGGTCGAAGCCAAGCTGCTGAACACGGCTGAACGCGTCCGCCAGCGCTTGAGCAGGTGCCAAGTGCTTGTGAAGAACTCGAACTTTCGAGTCGTGTTTGTCAGCATGCAGGGTATTGTGTTGGAGCTGGATGACATGCAAATGGAAGCAAGACGTCTTGTACAGGCCCCCAATCCAGGCCTTGATGTGGCCGTCAACCTGCTTCAAGAAATCCAGCTGAATCTCCAGCTTTGTGATCGCCTGCTTTCGTTCCAGGCAATCTGGGAGGAACTGTGCCAGCTCATCCGAGTGCATGACATCGATGAATTCTTCACGGGACAAGTCGCGTGGAAAGGACCGGTGCAACGTCAAAAAAAGAAAGTGGGCCGAGACGAATCGATCTGGGCTGGGTACGTTGAAGTGGCGCAAGCGTGGAGTGATCGCCTTCGTCGCTTGGTGTGCATGAGCCAGTCAGAGATATCCTCAAAGCCACCAGTACAAGCGGGTTTGAAAGGCCAAGGAGATTCGTCGCAACCGTCCGATGTGCTGTGTGCATTGCATGACGTCCTGGAAGCATTCGAGGGATTTGATTTTGACGCAAGTACGACAAAGTGTGAGCTCGCGAACCAACTGGTGGACAGGTACTTGTCGACACTTCGAGAAAAGTGTCCCCGATTGTATCAACTGAGCAAACACCAGCTCCTCGAACTTCTGGTCAACGACGATGATCTCATGACAATTCGAAACACGCTCTCCCGCTGCTACCCGCGAGTAGCGGCGTTCATCATCACAAGAGGGCGAAAGCAAGAAGTGCGACTATTGCAAGAGAACGGACTCACGTTCTCCAAGACCGATACAAGTGATAGTGCAGGTTCGGTGGTGATCAAGGGTATTCAAAGCGGCGGAACCGAGCGAGACTTCAACGTGCCCGTCGTGAAAGTTGGGCGACTTCGATTTTGGCTGACACGGCTTGATGAAGAAATGAGTTCCGTGGTGCTGGACAACACCAAGCAAGCGGTAACGAACTGTCTCGCACTCAATCGATCTCCAAGAGAGCCAATCGGTGACTGGTACGAAGCGCTCTACCCCCAGTCCATTGCCGCTGCCCTATGCCATCAGTTTACGAGTGCTATGCGAACCGCCATCGGCTGGACAGAAACAAACGATGAAAGACCAGTGATGTACGGCGCAGACATCGAAGCGGCATCAGCTCGCGTCAAGGAAGAGCGTGAGAGCCTTCTCGCTGAAGCGATTGCGGTCGCGTCCAGTGTTGGCAGTCGACGAAACGACGCTCGCCTTGATTCGATGATCTTGCTTCTCCACTACCAGATTGAAGTCGCTAGCAGTGTTCATACTGCCTTCACCACCAAGACACCAGACGAAGCCAAACTCATTTGGGACTCCCAGTTCAAAGTGGATTTCGTTGTGGACGATACGTCGACAAAGACAGTGCAGCGCGTGCATCAGTGTGATTACAAGACGTGGGTCGAGATTGGTGCCCTTGGTCCCTCATATCCAGTTACTTTCATCGGCAACATTGGTCGAAGCGATTTTATCGTTGGGAAAGAGCTGGTGGGGACTCATCGCATTCCCGTGATCACGCCTCTCACGCAGCGATGCATATTCGAAATCTTCAAAGCACTGCGGTGTCGGCCACTATCGCTGATAGCGCCAATGAGTGAGAAGGGGCGTGGAGGACACAAATCCTTCATCCACGGAGTTGCGCTGATGCTCATGAACCCCCTTCTCGAGGTCTCGTGTTCGTCCAGTGCTTCGGTGGATTTGCTCAAGATTGCTAATCTACTAAGCGCAGTCGTCGCTTTGGGCTCCTTTCTGGCTATCCACAATCTTGAGATGTGCGATACACAAGTCGTGAGAACACTCGCTGAAAAGATGAAGCAACTTCGCCAAGATGTACACTGCGGGCTCGTCACAATTGGATCAAGTCTACCGGAGCATCGATCACCGGCCATGCCTTCACCGACGGCTTGCATATTCGCGCCGATAAAGAGATCGGACACCGAAAGCAAAGCAGTGAGGCAGCTCTTGCTTCACTCATCTGAAGCATTTCATCCCGTAACGATCATGTTGCCCACCATTGCCCACTTCACACGGATAATGGCGCTGCTCGCGGGTTACACGCTCGAAGAGGTAAGCCAACGCATTCGCTCTCATTGCATGGTGAGTGAGTACTCACGTGTTGATTGCTGTTGCAGTTTTCAACACTCCAACCGGTTGTTATGTTCTTCGAGTTACTGATCCCGTTTTGCGGAGAGCAACGTCGATGCTCACCGACGACAGTTTATCGACTGATCATGAAGGTGATGGAAGACATATCACGCGTGCGCTATACGTCTCGTGTGCTGCTCCCGTCCAATGCCAAGGTCCCACCGCAGTTCTCACGTGGAGCTCGACGCGGAGGACGGCGTATATCGACTCTTTTTCGGCGTTCAGCCGACGCGCAAGACGTGTCAGACGTCGTCATCCACACGATCTTCAGCCACATTCTGCGAAGCAGACACAACACGCTGCTTACGGAGCTCTGTTCCACGAGTGATGATGAAGGCCGCTTCGATCAAACGAGCAAGCTTCTGGATCAATGTTTCCCAAGCGCCAAAGGCTGCGAGCTGGTGGACAAGACGGCGCGGTCAACGGACGAGACGATTTGGGATGCGATGGAAATGTCGCTGAGCCATGCGGGTTTGATTGCGCACACCACACTGATCGAGAAAGCGGTGGAATTGGCAAGCATCCTTCAGTCATGCGGTACGATCATCGTCACTGGCAACTCTGGTGTCGGTAAAACTACTTGTATCAAGACGCTACATAATGCTCTCCAAGCACTGGAGATGACTGAGACGGAAGACGACGATGGCAGGCGAGAGGAGACTCAATTTCGCTCCACGTCGGCCCAAGCCACCCGCGAGACGTCACGGCTTATCTTCGTGAGTCCGCGATTCTTCTTTCGTCGACATCACGCCCATGACCAGCGAAGCAAGCACATTCTGGAAGCTGCGGAGTTACCCTCGGCACCAGGCTCTGACGCATTGCGCAACTGGCTTTGTGTGGACGGTGCTCTCGAGTCCTCTCGATTTGAATCCTTCCTACTGAGAGGAGGAGCCCACGAAGAGGTCGCACGTTCCGGTTCCGGGCTGCAACGGAATCATCCGCACACGATCTTTGAGACATCTCATCTTGCCTCTGCATCGCCAGCGGTTCTTGTCGTGACTCGAGTGCTTCATGTGCCTCAAATGCTGACGCAAGATGATCTACTGGCTAACTGGCGAGCCAACTCAAGCAAGAAGCTCCCATTTCCAGAGGATTCGCGGGGCGCTCAAAACGTTGCGTTGATATTCCGGTTGACCGAGCACTTCATTCGAGGACCTGTTCGTCAGTTCATCGCAACCGAAGAAAGCAATCACGCGACTCCGATGGGCGGTCTGGCCCTCGCACCAAATTCAGCAGAGACTCCTCCAACTCATTTCGGGTTCCTCTCCGTGCAACACCTGACTCTGTCGTGCTTCCACCTCATTGCTGGCGCGTGCTTTCGGCATCGATCATTACTCGATGAGCGCTCGTCGTCGCAGATCGCTCGTCTGGTGCTCTTCTGCATCAGTTGGGGATTTGCTGGACATCTCAGCGAGCTGTATCGCCAGAAGCTCGACCAATTGCTACGACAAGAAATCAAGCAATTCAGTGAGTTCAAGCAGCTGAGCGATGGACAGGAAGATCTTTACGACAGTGAGTCGCTCGGCGCGAGTTTTTGGGAGTCCATCCAGTTACCACTACGAGGAGTTCCACCAGCACAACTTCGGGTGAAGGACCAGTCGAAATCGCATGCAAAACGCCTCGTGTATGATTCCCACGCGACCGGAAACCAGATCCTAGTGCTTTCACAAGCCGCAACGCCGCTTGTCCGAGTGCTGCGGCTGCTCATCCAGTCGCACCAATCATTCGTGGTTGTGGGCCCTCGGGGGAGCGGAAAGAGCTCGATTCTACGGATGCTTTGGCTCATGAACCTCGAAGACCAGGCAGCCGAAGTGATGGTGGATGCTTCTCTGGATCACCGCTTCGCACCGGATATTCTGAACTGGCAGCTCAAACCACGCAAGTGGTATGAACCTCCGGAGACGCTCCCATCCGACACCACGCAGTATCGCGGCCGAGCAAGAGACGAAGCGCTGTTCTTCGCTTCTTTCAGTGCCGGTGCAGCCAAATGGGTGTTCGTCGAAGACCTCGCGCTGAGCAACAACGAGACCTCGCAAACTCAGAACGGAGCGATCGATGAATTTGTGCGCGTGGTGATTGACCATAAACTCGCAGTCAACTGGACAACGCAGACGATCATGCCCGTGGCGAAAGCATTCGGAGCAACGATGACGCGCCGTGAGCTTGCACTTCCAAGGCAGCGCGCAGCGGGCCACGTGGAACGACTTCTTCGCCACTTCTCTGTCTTCAACGTCCCTTCACACGATCGACAGCAACTGCAGAGCATCTTCAGGCAAGTGTACGTCCAATATTTCGAGACGACAGAGTCAGCGTCCAGTCGAACAAATCCCAGTAGTGAGCGCAACCTCACCTTGCCCGAAATCGTGGTACGCGCGTGTGTGGATCTCGCGACAGACACGCTCACAGTGCAGCAAACGAGTGAGCGTCTGCAGCTTGTCGACGGATTTTCATTCAACCTCCACCATCTGAATGCCGAGCTATCGCGCACGCTCGCGTTCTGTGGAATGGTTTCAGCCTCTCAACATGGTGCCCAAGGAGCCGACAGCGGAGCCAACTTGCTGTCTCTCGGCAAACTCCACCAGTGCTGGGTCAGCGTGTTGCGTCAGGATTTTCTTCTAGCATGCTCGTTGCGGGCTCCGCCATCTCCTATCCCAGCTGAAGATCCATCGTTCGCGGTGGTCGCCGTTGATGAGGTCAAGAAGATCGTCCAGTCGATGAAGATGACGAGTGAAAAATACTTCAGCGTTCCTGTTCGAGACGAACCGTACAAGGCTTTGGTGACCGACATTGTCTACGGCACGTATCGGTATTTGACAAGCCAACCACAGCTGTCGAGCTCCGATCGTGCATCGCTAGAGGAGCTGCTCACGAGCAACGCTAGTGCTAGCACTTTCAACGGTGCTCGCCGAAAGCAGAGCGCTATCGATGGCGGTGCAAGCCAGAACGACAAGGGCGGAGCTGTGATGGCACGCGAAGAGTTTGCGGTTAGTGCTGCGCGCGACATGCTGCTGTCAGTGGCCTCTGAGTTCGTGTCCGACTCGTCATCAACATCTTCGTTCGATGCCGCCACGCGTCTCACCCTTCGACTGCACTTGAGTTCAAGTGTAGGGCTACATCAACTGCTTCATACACTGCAAGCAGTCACGCAGAGCCCCAACGTACTCATGGACGAAGGCCTTGGTCCAATCCACGAAGACGTCGTGCGTCTAGCGTTTGCAATGGAGCGTTTCGAAATCGTGGAAGCAAGCGACGCGATTTCACTGGTCGCGCTAATCGATTCTGCGCTACTCGCTGCCACAACGGGTGAAAAAAAGATCGCACTGTGGATTCGACTGGACCAGCTCGAAGGTGAACTGTCTATTCGAGCTGCCACGGATCTACTCATCGCCACCAGCCTCGGGAAAGCACCAGCGCGTGTGTTCGACCACCATCCACTGCTTGAAGAGGTCGTGAGGTCCTGTGTTCAGCACCAAAACACGTTGCAAGTTCTTTCCGACGAGGACATCTACGCCCACTTCAAGAAGCAGATCCGACAATACTTGCGACTCGTTGTTATAAGTGGAACTTCGGCCGTGAGCTCGTCATTATCGTGGCTTTTAGAGCTCATGCGGGGCAGTGGTTCGTTCCAGTGGATCTCGTTCGCTGTTGAAAGCGACAAGTCGCGGTACCAACATGAAGTCGCTCAGCGTACAATCCAGGAAATCGATGGCCTGCCGACCTCAAGCGTGGTTTCCCGACTGACAATCGATGAAGATAGTGAAGACGATAGCCAGACAGTCGTGCTTGATCTTCTACGAGTCGCGTGGGATGAAGGTTTTGGTGCGCAAAAGTGGGAGGAGCACACGTTTCTCTCCTTCAGTGTGAACCTCATCGTGGATTACAAGCGTCGGAAAGAGGAGGTGATGAAGAGGGTTGGTGAAAGACAACGCCTGGTTCAGGCTCTGCACCAAGTCAAAGCGCGGATTCCTCTACTCACCCAGACATTGCAATCGCTGGCAGATCGATTCGAACAACTCGGCTCGTGGCACGATGAGCTGCTACATCCTTTTCAAGACTTGAAGCATCAGCACCGAGAGCTCGCACAGCATCTCCATGAGAAAGAAGCCGAGTTGGCAGCTGACGAAGTGCGGTCGCTTCAGAGAAAGCTACAGAAACTCGAGCTGCAAATATGGTCGCACCGTGCGATGGTCGATGAGTACGACATGGGGAGAAGTGAGGTAGTTTGTCGGAAGCGAGAACTCGAGGAGGAGATGCGCCAGTGGCAGAAGTACGCGTCAGTGCGGGAGTCAATAGAGCATCGCTTCACCCAACAACTGAACCAACTACGATCATGTCAAGACCCGCAATGGCAGATGCGCCGCAGCATTCGTAGCGTGTGCTGCATGTTCTCTCAGAAAGACGTGGCGCGGAAAGGTGGCGAGGGCGATGGTCAGAACGACACAACAGCTCACCCGGCGGACGAGACTGAACATGAAATCCGTCGCCTCTGGCGCGCTCGATTCCCGTTTCTCACGGGCGGCAGCGACGGCGTTGATGGCGATGCAATTCTGTGGGCAATCGACGGGATCCACGACCGCGTTCCTCTTATAGTCGACAAGTGTGGCCTATTCCAACACGTGCTCGTCCAACTCTTCAGCAATTTACCGCTGTTTGCAGATGCAAACGACGAGCACGAACGGCGCGAGAACGTGGGCTTCACGCCCAGTGGCGCAGTGGCTCCCTGCATCGTGCAGTGCGATGACAGTGACAAGATGTGGCGCAGAATCCGCGAAGCTGAGCAAAAGCAAACTCCTGTGCTTTTGGTGGGTGTGTCGGCGCGTCAAATTCCGTCACTTGCGACGTTTGTACGGCGCCACACGACGAACCATCGCTCTAATCTTCTGGCAGAGCTGACTCTAGAAGCGTATCGGCACCAACTTAAGCGGGACGAGACACAGCACCACAAGAACGGGTCTTCTCGGGCAAGCAACATCGTGATGTCTGTTCTTGGGAGCGCAGCGTCATTGCCTTCAGGTGCTGAAGTCAAGAAAGCCAAGAGGCTTCCGAACCTCCTCTCAAAAGCTGGAGTTGGAGCCGTGCAAGGATCTTCTCGAGGAGAAACATCATCTTCGAGACGCGGTTCTGTGGTGGATGCCAGTAGTCTCACTCGTCGGGCTTCGCTGATCCTCGCTGAAGGCGCCAGACAAGCCGTCGTTGCACCTCCTCGAGGGTTGGGCTTTCAGATATACGCAGTCACACAGCACTCCATCGATGCAGAGATAGTGCTACAGACTGGAGGGTTTCTTTTACGGGAAGCGGGTTGGGCGACCGCCAACATTGAACAGTTTTTCATGGAGAGCTGGATTCGCCGCTTTGATAAGAAGCTCTCCAAAGATCTCGTCGATTCGCGTCAAGCCGAAGTCTACAGCGCGCAGTGCGTCAAGCTAGCGGAAGAAGCTGTGTGGCCGGCTGTACAATCACCAGCGTGGATATCTCCCGATGGTCGTGAGCCATTTATGCACAAGCTCACCAGCCTCCACGAAGAAGACGAGAGATATCGCATGCAGACTTCGAGACTTGAAGCACGAGCGATAGCGCTGTCAAAGCGACGCCAAGACACCTCGGGCATCGCAAGGTATATTGCACTTGTGGCGAGGAGCGCAACGACATTCGCTGGGATAGTGACGCCACAAAGCGGTGCGTACTTCCACAGCTACCGATTCTTTGAGCAGATCGTAGAGCATGCAGCAGCGACACTGCTGAAGCACGCCAAGGACACAGCACACACTGAAGGCAATCCATCTCACGTGCCAAATGCCATAGCGAAGCATGTGCTCGAAGCTGTGGTGCCTGCGCTAGCCTCAAGGTCTCACCAACTCATCTTCTTGATGCTGGTCGCGATTCAGAGACTACGACTTGGTGGTCTTAAGGCTCAGGATGCTCAAGGCAGCTTCCAGTGGCTGCTTCATGGAGGACTCGCACAGTGGTCTCACCCCAGCGAGGGCAGGAAAAAGAAGAAACCGGCGTCTCATGCTGCGGACGTCGCGACTGAATTATCGACTGACACGTCAAGTAACGAGCTGCCGACTGATGGCTCCATTGTGGCCCCATCAACCGCCGCTGGACCAGGCGGTGCATCGCTCGTGGAGCGCCTTCGACGAAAAGTACGAGTGTGCGCTTTGCTCTTTGATCAATTGGGCGTCTCAGCAGAGCAAGAGGGGAAAAGGACACGTCGTGAGGACGAAGATCCCGGCAGCGCGTCGTTGTTCACAGGCAGTGATACGATTCAATCCCTTCAAGGACCACAGAGACACCACGAACTGGAGCCGGCGAGCCTATCAACTCAACATGCTCAAGTCGATCGGTTGTACCGATCGATCGCGCGAGCGGCCAAGTCGCTCTGGTGCGAATGGAAACTCGCCAAGGAGACCCAGCGGAGTGACGTCCGACTCGCCATCGTATCCATGCCATCGACGTTACTGACCATCAGCCGCGTTGGAATCCCTGTCGGTATGAAGCGCAAGCACCACTCCGTCAAAGACATGACGCTGGCGTCGTCCACTGTCACGCAAGTTCTCAACCTGAACGATGTCGTGACCCAGCATCTCGGCTTGGACACTGCTGCTGATAGTGGTGCTTGTGGTACGTTGAACAGTTCGTTGGGCGAGCGGCTAGCAGTGGTGATGATCACCAAAGTCTACTTTCCGCAGCAGCTCGAGCGAGAATGGGTGGCTTGTATTTCGAAGGAAGACGATCTCACTCAGGGGCTTCTCTCGCGAGGCACTTCGCGTTCAACATCCCAAGTCCTCGGCATCGAATCTCACGCGCGACGCGGCCTCTCGGATGACGCACAGACAGAAGCCGTCACACTAGATCAGCCGCTGCAACTTCCCCCGTCAATCGACGTGGCGTGGCGACGAGACGATCTCGTGCATCTGCCGTCACGCGTGCTGCTGTACGAGGCAACGCGTGAGCGCGTCACGCTAGAAGTCCTCCTCTTACGCACAAAGACTTCTGGCCCACCAGGAGGATCTCTGTTGCGCGTGTTCTCAGTGTTGGCGCTCGACGAGTACGAACAGCGCCTGCGAGAGCAAGTGCTCGCGTCTGTCACGAGCAAAGAGCGCTTCGCGATTGAAATCTCGAGTGAATGCCAGTTCGATCCCGTGCTCGCGCTTGTTTCTCAAGTGATTAATCAGCACGCTCTGCTGTGCATTCCCGAGTGGTACGTGATCTGCGATGTGGACCTGTTCACTCGACTGCAGAGCCCTTCAATGTGCTTTCTCCACGTCCATGTCATCATGAAAGGAGCTGAATCGGTGAGCCTGCAGCTTCATTTATCGCAGTGGCTCACGCACAACGCAGGTCTCAGTGAGGACGACGCTACTGTCGCTTCTCGAGGGCTTCTCATGCTGGCAGACTGCGGGAATGGAGAACAGCGGAACATCTCTTCCACGGCGTACCGCCCTTTGGCCGCTGTAGCCGAGGCATTTGTGGCCAACTGCAAGACGATTCTGCAGACAGGAGACGCAGCGTCACGCCAACAGCGACTCAAGGATTTCATTGACAAGCGGTTCAAGACGGCCGCTACATCAACACGAGAGCAGGACTGGACGGAGACAAGGGATCCGGCAGTGCAACAAACTTACGAGTCGGTCGACGTACTCAGCGATTTGATGCTCCTGCCTTTGCCAGCTTCCAGTCCACAGAGAACAACCGTCGAGAACACCAAGGACAACGCAGCGCTCCCCGAAGCCTTGCTGGCGCTGGTTCCTCAGCTTGAGAAGCTATGTGAAACCTTGTCGCTGCCAACAACCGCAGTCGCTTCTGGAGACGATTCGAGTGTCCCAGGCACTGCGCTGTGGATATCGTCGCTTGTGGAAGACGGATCTGCATCAGCGATTGCGCTCGCACTTGCGTTCGTCAGCTTACTGGAGGAGTGCAAGAGTCAAGCGACAGAAACACCAAGCCGCCAGCGTCGCGCACTCATCCAGAATGGAATTGTGCCCATGGAATGGCTAGCCAGCCACTTGCCAATGCTCAGCGACGCGTGCCTCTCGAACGTCGTGAGTGTAGCACAAGTGCTCGTGCTCGTGGTCTCTCGGCTTGGATTCCTCATCCACGCGCGCAGCGGCGAGCGACTCGAAGCGCTTCCGCTGTCGCTGATTAATGACGTGCAGCATCTGCTGACAACTATCCAGCAAAACTACTCGAGTACCATGCGTATGGATGCAGTAGACGTCCAAGTCGTCCTCGAGGCCACTGCTCCACTGAAGGAAGAAGGTGATGCGAAACCAAACGACCCACGTACCGTGGTGGTACCAGAAAAGCGTGCCAGGAAGAATTCGTTGGGTCTACAACGACGCTCACAGGCTCAGGAAACACAACGAGAAGCGAACCGAGCAGCAGTAGCACACGCCGCTCCTTCGTGGGTCATTGTCAGCGACGAGCGGGGCGTTCCGTGCGGAGTTCAAGTGGAAGGGCTCGTGGCAGTCGAGCGGATCGCGTCCTCCAAGACAGGCAAGACGCAGATCTTCATCCATGAGCTGCCGCCATGTCGCCTCGTGTGCCGTCCAAGACAGAGCCTCGTCACTCAACGTACCAGCAGGGACAGGGACGCTCTGGCCTCTGCCGCGTCCTCCTCCCGTCTTCCGGCCAGCGAAAGCCCGATCGTCACGGCACTCAAACAGGAAGGCGTGCCCCTCACGACCATCGTATCGACGTCTGCGTTCCAGACGCTTCCCGACAGCTTCTGGCAGCCGACGACCTCACGCATCCCTCCGATTCTCGAGCGCGTGGTGTTTGCTCCGTCTCTATTGCTGGCAGTTCCCAGTCTGTCACGCTCTCGAAGCGACCAGGACGCTGCCTCCGTCGTGCTCGCAGTGCCCATGTTCTCATCCGAAGACGACGACGCTGACTAGCACCCACGTATCAGGTATCCGTTGATGCTACGACTACGTAGTATCAGACTGAATGCATATATTGATCCATCCACCGCTGCCTCTGCCTCTCAGCTCGAGTCTTCGTCGCTCTGGTCGTACTCGGGGTCTTGGTACTGCGTCGCGTCGCCGCCTTTTCGCCGCATGCCCGACGCCGCCTGTCGCGCCCTCGTCTGCAGCAGCGTGTGTCTACAAAGAGCCCCAGGCCAATCAGTCCCTCCCTACAGACAGTACCAACAACCACTAGCATCAACCACCAGCAGCAACGCACCCGACGACGCCGATGCGCAGCTCAAAATTCTTGATCTCGGCGTTGAGCGTCTTGAGCGCGTCCTTGATGGCCACGAGCGGCGACGTGTCTGTCATCTTGGAGCCGCGCTCGTCCATCACGCCCTTGGTGTCGCGCAGCTGCTCCGTCAAGCCGGCGTGCTCATTGCTCATGACGTTCACCTTGTCCGACTCCTCCTTGCACTTGTCGCTCAGCGCCTGGAGCTTGTCCTTGAGCGCGTGGAACTCGTGGCGCAGCGCCTCGTACTGGTTGTTCACCAGCTTCTCCTTGCTGCCCATGCGCTCGATCGTCTCGCTCAGCTGCGCGCCGATCAGCTTGAGCTGCGTGTTCGCCTTGGGCAGCAGCTCTTTCATCGCGAGCTCGTGCTTGCGCGTGCGTTCAATGTGCGTGTGCCACTCCTTGCCGTCGTCCTCCTTCACGTTCAGCTTGAGCCGCGGCCCTACGCGCTCCAGCTCCGTCTTCCACAGCAGCGGATCCACTTGGCTCACGATCATCTGCTGGTAGCTCTCCTCCAGCGCAGACGCATCCCCGCCTTTCGTGTTGCGCACAATATCGCTGTACAGCTCCTCGTCCTCATCGCCCCCGTGGCCGCCCGAGCCATTGCCGCCGCCCGTCGGCGCGTCGTCATTCGCGTCCACTTCCGCGTCGTCGTCGGCCTCCGCCTCATCTGCAAAGTCTTCCTTCGGGTACGTCGGTCTTGACCAGTTAAAGTTACGTGCACTCAGCGCCTTGTCACAAATGAACTCGAGTGCCGCGCACGCCGCTTCGCCGTAGCCGAGCTTGAGCTTGGACGCCGGGAAGTCCAGCGGGAAGCCCATGACCTTGAGCGCGAGAATGAGCTTGTTGACGCTCGAGTTCGGGTCGTCGTACTTGTCCACGACAAACTCCTGGCCGCTTTGCTTCATGAGAAAGCCCACGAGCTCCAGAAAGTTCTTGAACTGCGCGCTCGCGTTGGTCGTGAGGTACGCGAACTGCGTCTCCGTGTACGGCACAAAGTTCTTCTTCTTGCCCAGCTCGCGCTCGTAGCCCAGGATCCGCAGCTTCTCCAGCACGTTGCCCATGAGCGTCACCGCCACATCCTACCAAATTCACCAACAAATAAGTGAGACCTACTAAGTGCCGCCTTTCTCACCTCCCCAAATGGCTACACTACACTCACGTCGCGTGGGGCGGCGTCCTGCGCCTTCTGGTCCGTCGCGCCGGCGTCCTCGGCGTCGTCCGCCATGCTCCTACTGCTCGCTGCTGTGGCCGTCGTGGTCGCCGCGTGTGTGCGCGCTGCTCCGTGGGTCGAGCAACGGCTTCCCGACACTAACAACAAGGGTCGCGAAAGGACGCCAACGCTTGGGGCGTGTAGATGAGCCACCACTAAACCGCACTTAACCGTAAGTTCGAATAGTTAACTTGCATTTCGGGATCCACTAAGTAAACGCGCACTTCAACATCTCCAACTTGCACTACGTACTTGCACTAGTTTCTTCAGCTCCGCGACTCGGTCTGTTCCCGCAGCCGCGCCACGAGCGCGTCGCGCTGCTGCTGCTGGTGCGGAGAGAGCTGTCCGTCGTCGTCCTCGTACTGGTTGTCGCCGTCTTCGTCCTCCGACGAGTCCGCGTCCTCCATTCCGTCGCCTTCTCCGTCACCTTCCCCTGGCGCCCCGGAGCCCGCGCCGTCGCCTGCAGCAGCTCCCGTTCCGTTGCCTTTTCTTAAATACTTGCGCGCCTTCCACAGCCGACAGTGCGACTTCCACCGGATCTTCACAGCGTCCTCTGTGCGGCCGGGCAGCATGGCCGCGATCACCGACCAGCGGTTGCCCAGCCGCGCCTGCGCCTCCAGAATGATGCGGTCTTCCTCGGGCGAGTACGCGCCGCGCACAATGTTCGGGTCCAAGTGGTTGTGCCAGCGCTCACGGCACTGCTTGGAGGTACGACCGGGGATCTTGGCCGCGACTTCGCCCCAGTTCTTGTTGCCGCCCGCCACGAGCCGCTTCAGCAGCTCGTCTTCGTGCGGTGACCAGTGGCCCTTGACCAGCCCCGGTGCGAGCACCTTGGTCCAGCGCTGCAGACACTGCGTGTGGTTGCGGCCGGCCACCTGCGCCGCGATGGCCTTCCAGTTCTTCTCCTTGTGGTTCTCCACGGCCTTGCGCAGCGCGTCGTCTTCTTCTTTCGTCCAGCGCCGCGGGTTCGCCTTGCGTGCTGGATGCGTCCGCTCCAGAGCAGCCAGCGACTTGGCGATGGGCAGCTGCAGGTTTGCGCCGTGGCTCTGCGCGGCAGCGACAAGCTGCTTGGACGTGATGCTCTTGCTCTTGATAGGCGACGCCTGGCCGTTGGTCTGCGGCGGTGCGTGGTACAGATTCGTCACGGGCGTGAGCGTGGGCTGGCCGTCCATCGCACTGTTGTTGTTGGTACCGCTAGTATCGCCTGCCACCGTGACGGATGGCGTGGAGAGGCTCACAGCCATGGGCGTGGTGAGGCTCTTCCAGTCCACAAAGGGCGCGAGGTGCGTGCCGTGGGGCGTGAGCATGGGCGTGCCCAGCGGCGTGTTGCCCGTGACCATGGGGCTGGTCACGAAGCCGTGGAACTCGTTGGCCTTGCTCGGGTCGTACGGCGTCGCGATGGGCGCCAACAATCCGCGCGCAAAGATGCTGGGCAGTGCGCCTGGACTCATGGCCATGGTGCTGTGTGGGTGGTGAGGATGCGGGTGCGGGTGCGGCGGCGCCGTGACGAAGAGCCCGTTGTGCGGCGAGAACGCTGGCAGATCGCCCAGCGTCTGCGGCGCGAAGATGGACAGCGCGTGCGACGGCGAGAGGCTGGGCAGTGACATGCCGGTGTAGGGCACGGACGACGGGAAGGCCGAGAGATCGCGCGCGATCGTGGGCGTCGACACGGGCAGCATGCCCACGGGCGGCGGTGCCTGGGAGGACGGAGGCGTGGGCATGGCCAGCGTGGGCAGCGTGGACGTGGAGGAGGACGCAGCGGATACGGCGGGGACGGTGGGGCGCTTGGGCGGACGCGGCGATGGTAATGCGATTCCTGCGGCCGCGACCGCAGCCACGGCAGCCGCAGCGGCGGCCGCGGCGGACGAGTTGGGGCCGGCGGAGCTCAGCCGCAGGCCTGTGAGCGCCTGAGCGGCCGCCTCTTCGTGGAGCGACGCGCGCGGATCCATCTCCTCGTCTTCATTTTCGTTGGCTTCCTCCATGTTCACGTCGCCGTTGGATTCGTTGGTGGTGTTGGAATTGTTGGATTCGTTGGAATTGTTGGCGTTGTTGGATTCGTTGGCGGTTTCTGTGTTGGTGGTGGTGTCATCGTTGGTTTTGTCGGATGTGTCGGCGGAACTGTTGGCGTTGTTGGAAATATTGGTGCTTTCGACGACTGGCGGCATCGACGCCGACGAAATGCGGCGCGTGCGTGTGATCTCGGCCGTGGTGCTGTTGTTCGCGGCCACTGTAACCGCTCGGTCGGCGGCGTCGCGGAGCGTGGTGAGCACGCCGGTGTCGCTCACGAACATGCGCTGCAGCTGCAGCACAACGCCGTCGACGTCTGCCGAGCGCAGAGCGTCGACAAATGACGAGAACTGCTCAAGTCTTGAGCGCGAATCTTCCATGGCGAGGCTCGTGGACTTGGGCAGCGTCGGGTCGAGCAGTGCGCGGTCGAGCAGCGAGTGGCTCAGGTCCAGTGCCGTTGCTGTGAGCAAAGCGTCCGACAATACGGTTAGACCTCCAACAAAATGCACAGCGAGTCTAAACGTATGTGGCAGTGGACGCACCCATTCGCTCGAGCGTAGCTTCCGTGTGGAGACTCTCGGTATTCGCGGCGACGCCGGCGTTGGCCGCGAACTGCGCAGCAGGCGTGAGGCTGGTCGGTAGCGGAGCATCACTGGTCTTGCGCTTCTTGTTCTTCAGCGCCGCGGCGGCAGCGGCAGCCATCGCGGCATCGGAGGCGGGTGGCGAGCTGTTCGCACCCATCTTCGGTCGCGCTCCAACTGTTGTCTGAGAGGAGCTTCAACGTCGCGGTCCGCAGAGGTGGTGGAGGCTGTCGTCGCTCGTGCTGTCGCGCGGTCGTCGAGTGTGTGCTGCGGCTGAGTGTATCTAAGAAGAGCTACAGGCCTCGAGGAAGGAATGGCCGACTGTCGATAGATGGGAGGGAGCCGATGGAGGGCCTGTGCCGTGTGGGGGGACTGGGTGCTGAATACCGACGGACAAATACGAAGGAAGGGAGGCGGCGGGTCTGACTGTCGGCCGTTGGCGTCAAGAGCTGAGCGTGGAGCGGAGGCGAGAGGAGACGTGGGTGGGTGGGTCTCCACTGTGGCGGCTGAGCCGTTCAGTTGGACTTCTGGATTCGAACAAATCTCCTAGCGAACCAACCGGCCAGAAGAGCCCAACGCCGATCTTTTCAGGTCCCGGGCTGGCTCCGAGGCTTCCGACTTTCTGTCTCGAAGAAATTTGGACTGAAATCTTTGACCACGGCCGGCCACCCATACAAAGGCGGTATACTTTGATCAAGTCATGTTGGTACGGTACACTGTACACTTGGGACAACTGGCACCCCTTAAATAGGGGTAGGTGAGTTCGGGTTTCCTCCACCAATGCAAAGTCGAGCTGAGTGGAGTGGAGGAGGAGGTCCACTTCCCAGTCCACTGACAGGCGGCTGCACGGTTCACTCAGTTCAACTGACTTGGCCAGACAAGTCTGAAAAAGATCTTGCAGTTGGGATGCCGCCGGCGCCGAAAGTCTCACTCGTACAGTCATCTGGCTTTCGCTAACGAAACATGTCGAAAGGGATAAAGCTCCTCGTCGCTCCTCTCCGCTTATCAGCGGAGTCTGCCAGCATTTTCAGCTCCGCTGCTCCGGTACCGGTAAGTGCGAAGCAGTCAGCATGAGAGCGGCGACCATGGCGACCAGTGATTGGCCCCTGCGATGATGCAATCATTCCTTTCGCACCGTCCGGTCCCACGTTGATGTTTGTTGAGCCCTTGCCCACTTCGAGTCAGGCTGGAACCGGGTTCACAGTCAAACCGAAAAGGGAACAAAATGACTATCACTCTCGATCCTTTGTCGACGCGATCTGTTTTCAGCAGCTTCCATTTTTGACGATGGCAACCAACGCCAGTTCAACTGGAAGTTTTGGCCCAGTGGTGCTCACTCAGCCTGTATGAACCAAAGAGCAACGGAGATTCTCCCCACGAGACAAGAAGACCCACGGCGTTTCAAGATGCGGTACTGTATTTGTGTGTGGTATTTTTGCTCAAATGGAAGTGCGCTCCGACTCGTTGGAATCCAATCGAGAAACTCGTTGGCCTGGAGCGTTGAAACGGACTGGGATTGCTTTGAGCCCGTGGGTTCAAACGTTTTGAACCCACCGGCCAAGTCGTACAACCGGTAGTTTTAGACCAACCATCCTGCAGGTACTCAGCAAGATTTCAGCCAATCCTCAATTTGTAACTTTACCTCTATATAAACATATTCTAGCTGAGTAGGTGTATCCAAATATACCGGATCCTCTATCTTTGCATACGCTGCTTTGATCCATTCCATTGACACCATCGGCAACATGGCGGAACGCAGCGACGACATGATGCGCACGCGCATTGACGCCTCCAGCACGCGCCTTACGTGCGTACCACTGGGGATATCTCCAACCCAGTCTATGGAGCGTAGACTGAGCTTGTGTTTTCGTCCAACAGATCGCTCCGCTCGACCACTGCGGACGCCGCCGCTGCCGCATCTCGTCGACCAAAGGTTGGTGCTTCGGACCTCTTCTCATTAACAAAACCCCACTAAGCTCTTGGCTTCATGATCGCATCATAGTTCGTGCCAAAGGCTGCCAAGCGCCGTGCTGCTGGTGAAGAAGGCGGCGATGAAGCCCCAGCGCGTCGTGAGCCAGGTGCGCGTGGTGCGCCACACGGAGACGGCGGCAGCAAGCCGCAGCGTGCTGGTGATCTAACCCGCGATACCCGTGGCCGCGGTGGCCGTGGCAGCGGAGGAGAAGGTGGTCGTGGACGAGGACGAGGCCGCGGCCGTGGAGCCACCTTACCGACCGGACGCGTGGCGTTTGTCGGTACACTGTCGGGTGGATCGTCGTACAGCTCTGGGCCGCTGCCTCCTCGTGCTGTTCCAGCGAAGCCTTCAGCTGCCGATGGTGTGGGTATCAGTATGCTGGACGATGAAGACGGAGCTGCGCTGTATGACGAGTTTGGCGCGATGGAGATCGAAGAGCAGTGGCCGCCAGTGGTGAAGTCGGTCATGGAGCCGATGAGTCTGCCGTTCGCGAGACGTCCTGAGCCGCCAAACACGGGCGCTGTGTTTTGCGACCCAACCACCGGCCAGTTCATCCTGCCAAATGACTCGCTTCTCTTCCTGCAGTTTCCAACAACGCTGCCACTGGCGAACGCGACGCGTGTGGTGAACCAGCAGAAGCAGCAAGAGACGGAGAGCGAGCCAGAGATCAAGGCGCCTGTCAACAAGTTTGCCGTGACGCCAGAAGAGCCGAAGGAGATCGTCAAGAAGGACGAAGACGTCAACATTGAGGAGCTGGCTGAGCAGAAAACGTGAGTGCTCGAGTGAAGGATGCTTGGTTGAGGCGGAGGATGAGATCTCTCACAACGTGGTGTTTGCTGTGTGTGGCTAGTGAAGAGCAGGTCTTCGACAAGTCGATCTCCACTGCGCCTGGAGGCTTCGTTGGCAAGGTAGGCGACCCCCGCCTCTCTTGATGCGTTTGCTGGTGTGCGAATTGAGCCGAACTGACGGACTGTGCGCGTTCTGCGTGTGTAGCTGTGCGTGCACCGCTCGGGCAAGGTAGTGCTGATGCTGGGCGACAAGAAGTTCGACGTGGCCACAGCCCACACACCCGCGTTCAGCGAGGAGCTGTTCTCCATCGACACGGCCGAGCAGCAGCTGTGCATGCTCGGACCCATCGACCGCCATCTCGTGGTCACTCCAGACTTCGACGCCTTGCTGGCATAGTCACAGACACACAGACACACAGACAGACAGCGCTCTAGGCATTAGCAGGTCAGGACTTCAACATACTACACACGAGCTACTACCTCATCTCCATAAACTCCATAGATAACAAAACGACTGGCCATGGTTGGAACAGATTCACTCCAATCCAGTGAACGGATCCAGCGGATTGATCCCATCCGCTCCGCTCCGCTTGGGCTCCTCCGTTTCACAACGGAACTGTTCCGAAGACTGTTCCACTCTCCCCACTACCTTTGACACGAGCCTTTGACTGGGTGTCTCGCCAGCTGGTCGGCGGCCGTTTCTTCAAGCGTTGCTTCAGTTTGACACGCATGAAGCTCATGGATACGTCTTCGATTGGATATTCAGACGCAACGAGAACTTTCTTCTCCATGGGCCGTGAAGGGGAGAACAGATCGCAGCAGACACAAAGAATGAAAGACACCACAAGTGAACCAAAAACCTAAAATATACGAAAACTTAATAGATCTCTCTGCTGGGCGCTAACGATAGTCTCCCATGCGGCCGCAAACTGAGGCTGCAGTGCGAGAATGAGTGTGGTCCGAGTGGCGCTACGCTTACTCGTCGTCCTCGTCGTCCTCCTCCTCATCGTCCTCCTCCTCCTCCTCTTCCTCCTCTTCGGCAACGACGCCGCCGGCCTTGATCGTGTTGTAGTTGTTCATCGACACCTCGTACTTGACCTTGGCCTCCTCGTGCATCTTCTGGAACTTGACACGCTTCTTGTCCGGCAGCGCACGCCATCGCTCCGCGAGGAGCTGGGCAATCTCCGTCACCTTCTTGCCCGGGTTCTCACCGCGGACCTCGGCACGGATATCGTTACAGAAGAAGAAGTAGGCCGAGAGTGGACGCTTTGGGGCGTTTGGGTCCTTCTTCTTGCGGGTACTACGGCCAGACTCGAACGACGGGTCTGGGACGTAGTCCTCCTTCTCCTCCATGTAACGCTTCTTGTCGGCAGCGGCGAGCTCATCGTATGGCTGTTCAATCCAAGAAAAGCAAGCGCGTCAGCATGCAATCCATCGTACGCAAGTAGAGTCAAATCGCAGCAGTACATACCTTGCGCTCATCCGTGTTGGTCGCCTTCCATCGGCGTCCGATCTCCGACGAAATCTGCAGGAACTCGAGCTCCGGCATCTCCCGCTTGACCGTGTCACGGATGTCGTTGGAGAAGAACATGAAGGCCGAGAGCGCGCGCTTCGGCGCGTTCTTGTCCTTCTTCTTGCGCTGCTTGCGCACCGTCACGTCATTCGCGCCCTTCTTCGGGCGACCGACTCCGCGCGCCATTTTGAGTTGCTGTGTCTTGCCTTTTTTTCAAAAAGAAAGTCGCGGGTCGAGAATTTCCGAAATTTCCGAAAAACGCGAGCCGGGTTTGGAGCTTGCTGTCTTCGAAGGCGAGGAAATTAGACTGGGGACTGCCTTGCACTGTGCAAACGCTGACTGTGGAGCAGGGACCTGCGGCGCGGGTCTGGGCTTGCAAGGGGGAGCCTAGAGGAACAAGGGGCCCCCTTGAAGGGAGCGGAGGCAGCGACGCAAGGAAGGGAAGGGGAGGGGGAGGGGATTCCCCGCCCAAAAATCAAAACCCCGATCCGCCCAGGTACATACGCACGCACTCCCAAGCTCGCCCATACAAACTGCAAATAGAGGCACTGCAGAGGAGTGCGGCTGCGAGAAAAACCTCGGGGATTCACTTCGCCGGCTGGGGCTCAGGGCAACTGTACGAGAAGGAGCCAGAAACCACCTCCTCCCAAAGCGCACAGACGTTGAAGAATCGGAGTGCAGAATCAAGGGGAAAGTCCCGAGGTTTTTTAGGAGGAGTGATCGCCGCCGACAAGACCCATACAAACGCTGCAGGGATGGAATGGGCAGCTTTGCCGCCTTCTGCCGGACGCGTTTCGGCACAGATTGGAACACCACGAACACCAATCGAACAGACAGAATTCGTAGATTCCAACGAGGCCTCGTTCACGGCGAATACTGCAGATAGTCACGAGAAATCGCTACTCACGTATGCTCTATCACTTTCCGAGCCAATGCACGTATCCTCCCAGTCTAACATTTAGCCTTGCACTGTTTGGCTCGCACTGCAGCTGTTGTTGCTGAATTGGAGGCGAGATGGTGTGTGGTCGTGGTTTTGGTTGGTTACCCCATCAGCCGAAAAAAGAGATGGGACCCGAGAAGGAAGAAAGCGCCGGTTGAGAGAGGAAAGGCTCGGAAGGCACTGATTGGCGGAATTTAGTACTTCCGACCAATCAGAGACCTCCAATACGACCGTGCGAGGTTTTGATTTCGGTCGAGTGACCAAACCCGCGCCAGCGTTTCCTTTTCTTTCTGTGAACTGCTGATCGCTTCGCGTTCTCACCCACGCGAGTGCTCTGGGAAGAGAGAAAGAAGGGACGAGCACACCCAACACAACACACGCGCCACACACTCCGCATTGTAAGGAAAAACCTTGGCGGTGGAGTGAGGATGGTGGAAATTACGTGCGATAGACGCAACTGGCCAGCTCTCCTTTGAAAATGGTTTTGGCGGTAAAAAATCCAGCTGTGTGTGAGATCGCGAAAGATCTATCGATCTGAATCGTTCTGAATTACGAAAATGGAGGGAGCACCAGCGGAAAGCAACGCAGCGCCTGCGTCGCCACCACCAGCGCCAGCACCTGAGACACCATCGGTGGCGCCAAAGGTGAAGGCGCCTGCGCACTTTGAGGATGAGGCGGGTCTCTTCAAGACGGTCTGCCGCGCGTCCATGAGCAAGAAGTGTACGCGGGCCAACTGCGTGTACGTCCACGACAGCCAGCTCTGCCGATTCTTCTGGCGTACGGGCGAATGCAAGTTCGGAGCCGAATGCAAGCGCAACCACTTTGTCACGATCTCCCCCAAGACGGAGGAGGGGGAGGAGAACACGGGAGCGGAGGGTGCTGCTAAGCCCGCGAAGACTAAGAAGTCTAAGGAGGAGTCTAAGGACAAGCTGAAGAAGGAAGCGTCTAAGGACAAGTCTACGAAGGAGGAGTCTAAGGATGCCAAGCCGAAGAAGGACGCCAAGTCTAAGGACGAGACCAAGGCCAAGAGTGAGAAAGTACGCACAGTCCGCGGCAAGAACACGGAGGTGTTCGAGCCCATGGCCAAGCCCGTGGACTTGCGCGTAACGTACGACCTGGGCGGTGCCAGCGACGCGTTCTCCACGCCGCTGACGTCGCGCGACGTGCTGCTGGCGCCCAACATCTTCAGCGATTTCGCCAAGGGCGACCTGTACGCCAAGCTGCTGCAGGAGCTCGAAGGCTGCGGCGTTCCCGAGGAGCGACTGCTCAAGATGTGGCACGGCAACGAGAAGATCGACGGCACGCACCTGATCGCGGACGACAAGACGCGCTGGAAGGCCAACTGCCCAACGTTCCAGCTCGTGGTGGACCGCCTGGCCCAATTCTTCAACATGAAGGTCCAGGCCACGCGCTTCAACTGGTACAAGGACACGTCCCAGTGGAAGCCGTTCCACTTTGACGCCGCAGCGGTCAAGCCCGAGATCGCGGCCAAGCAGAACTTCACGATCGGCGTGTCGTTCGGCGCGACGCGTGACGCGGCGTTCGAGCACGCCAAGACCCGCACGGTCGTGAGTCTGCCGCAGCCAGACAGCTGCGTGTACGCGTTCGCGCGCGACACCAACATCATCTGGCGCCACGGCATCCTGCAGGACGTGCCTGTGCGCCAGGAAGGCCGCATCTCCGTCATCGCCTGGGGCTGGATCGACGGCATGACGGACCCGCTGGTCGCCGCGCCGGCCACCGAAACCAAGTGAGTGGAGTGGAGTGAGTGGAGACTCAATGGCGATGCGATGGACGCCTCACACGTCCGTCCGTCGTCAAGCAGCATACGGAGAGAGAGAAAAGTAGCAGTAGTGGCAGTGGTAACGAAAGACAAGGTAGTACGGTACGTCAAGAGTTGGTTTGTTAGCGATGGAGGGAGTGGATGGGCAGCGACTACAGCTCCACGACACGCAGCGTGGTGGGCTTTGAGCTGGTGGCGTTTGTACTGCTAGCTGTACGTCCGTCGTCCAGCAGCACGACGAGTTCTTGGCGTCGCTTCTCAAGCTGCGGCTTGCGCTGCATCTTCTGGTGCTGCGCAACAGTGAGAGGCCGCGCGCCGTCGTCTCCACGCGCCGCGGCGGCAGCGAACTCCTCCAGCTTGGTGATCTCCCGCAGCGACTTGTTGACATTCGTCAGCTCCGCCTTCAGATCGCGAGCGTTGGACAAAGCCCCAGCAGAAGACACAGAGCTGGCTGCGCGTGCAGCTGGAGGCGACTGCGGCCTCCGTTGGTCGCTCTCTCTGCTTCCAGCATGCAGCGGCTTCTCCGTCTCTTTCTCCTTGGTGGATTCAAGCGACAGCGTCTGTAGGCCACTGGCCAGATTCTCTTCGTCAGCCTTTGACTGCTTGGCCTGCAGCTCTCTCATCTACCACAGCACCACAGCATCAGACGCCATTGGCCAACTGAACACTAGAGTATGCAACGTACCCGTTCGCCGACGGGCTTGTACTTGGGCACTTCCTCCTGCGGCACGTAGCCCTGGCGGATGCGGATGGTCTTGCGCACGGAGCCGTCCGCGCGGCGGCTCTCAGGCACCACCACAGCGCCGTCGTCCGTGCGCACGGCGCCCAGCGGCAGCGTCGCTTGCCTGCCATTAACGCCGCTCATTTTCGTGGTGGTCAAGCCGATGCAAGAATTGGAGCTCCTGAATTACCGTATATTTGACCATCATTATCGTATTTTTGCGTCATAATAGCGTACTTTTGGCCACTTCAACGTGATCCGCTCACACGTCACAGCGCCCCAAGCACCGGATCGCTCGTGTAGGCCGCGCGACTCGTCTGGCGGGGTGTCACGTGCGTCGAGGCCACGGGCGGCGCCATAGCCAGCAAGTGCTGCTGCCGGCTCTTGGCTCGGTACGCGACGACGGCACCAATGAGCCCCACAGTGCCCAGCAGCAGCCCCACGAAAAGCGGGTTCGTGAGCACGCCGCGCGAGAGACTGCTGCCTGGGCCACCCGCAGGCGTAGGCTTGGGCGGCTGGGTGTTGCTGTTGCTGCCTGACTCAGCCGGTCGAGTAGGAGTCTCTAGCGGGCGTGTGGTCGTGTCGCTGCTGGGTTTAGAGCCAGGGCGGTGGGCTCCAGGGGCTTGTGTTGGCCTAGCGTCCCTGTCGAGACTCGCTGGGCCATTCCCAGGCGGGATATCGGTGGTTCTCATGGCTGGGAAGGACACTGACGGGTCGATACTCGTATCAGAGACTTTGCTGGCGATGGGCGTGGCGGTCAAAGGAGATCCCGGCGTCTCCTTCGAGTCCGAGTCTGCAGGGAGAGGGATGATCGCTGGCGGAGCTGGGGACTCCGCTGTGGACGAGTCTGGTGGAGGCCGCGCAGGAGTAGCTGTGGCGGGAGACGTGGGTTTAGCAGGAGAGGAGTCTCCAGAGGTGGACGGAGACGGTGGAGATACGAAAGACGACGGAACTGGTGGCACCAAGGGAGGTGGTGCCGGAGGCTTTGGCGCGTGGGTGTTGGACCCGTGAATGGGCGTCCTCGGTGTGGCTGCGGCGTCATTGTCGTCGCTATTGGGTGGAGGTGGCGTCGGCTGTGGACTTGTTGTGGGCCTTGTGGCTCCCGGCTGAGAAGAAGAAGGAGGTGTCTGTGGCGAAGGCCGTGAACTGGAAGGTGGTGGCGTTGTTGTTAGTGTGATCGTGGGTGTGGATGGACGCGTCGTCATCGGTGGGGGCGAAGAGGAAGAGCTGGAGCCGCTTCCGTCGTTGCTGTTGCTGGTACTGCTGCTATTGTCGTCGACTGTTTGCTCGTCCTTGAGGTAGAGCCCCACGCAGCCACCTGGCTGCACTGCGACCATCTTCTTGAACACCCTTCGGCTTCGCGTTGTCACGGAGATCTCCAGGCGACTCAGATCCAGTCGCCCGAGTGGATCTGTCAGTGTGAAGAAGTACGACGGCGACGGCATCAGCCTCGCGGACGCGCCATTCACATCCACTCGTTCGATGCCCAGTGTGTCGTTCACAGGCTGCAGCGCTAACCAGTACGCTGTGCTCTCGCGGTTCACGCAGATCGTCCCAGGCGCTTGTGGGTCTTCGTACTCAGGCGCTGGCGAAGTGGTGGGGCAGTCAACAAACCGCCAGCGAATGTTCACGCGTCCGGAGCTGAAGCCGGTGATCGTACGGAACACTGCGGGCGCGAGATTCAGGTCATTAGGTTCGCTTGCTCGCTGATCTTCCACGATATAAACAAGCGGACTGGTGTCTTTAGTAGGTAAACAGCGGTCGTCGTCACACCACACGCGCGCACAGCGTCCACACGCTGAGGTATTTCTCATAGCGTTTCCCTGTACGGAGCCGGAGCCAAGAGCTGCAGCGTAGTTGGTGTTGGCGATGGCGGGCCACGACACGAGGCCGCACCCGGCCGTGGAGATGTTGCTGTGGTAGAACGCCGCGCCGCTGCCTGTGTGGAGATACGACGTCGCGTCGCTTGCGCTCACCAGCAGAGCCAACGCTGTTTTGACTGCGAGTCGCCAGGAAGAAGAAGAAGGTGATGAAGATAACGAAGGCGACGGCGTCCGTCGTCGCTTCATGCTGACTGTGGAATGCTGACTTGGATGTGAATCTGGAAGCCAGCAGAGATAGATGAAGAAGGGCAAAGCCAGTCAGTCGCGAGAGTCGAAGAAGCTAATTTAGCGTATGCGATCGCACTGGGGTGGCGACACCGTGAATCATCGACTGAGTGTGAGTCCACAGCCTTGACTGAGGCGGCGTGGAAGCCAAGCCGCACAGCCTTCGCCCTGATAGGCTCGCTGTGGGTTCTCGTATTCGCGTCGCCCGAGGCGTTCAGTCGGTCGAGAGAAACACAGGCGCGCGTTCCGCGCCTGTTCCGCTTACCGCCATTGCCAAAGGGCTCACCTTGGAACTGTGCCTGTGGACGGCTGGTCGAGGCTAAGTATCCAGAGCGAGAGCAGCCTGGTGGTGAGAAGCACACCTAAGCGCCGGCGTTATCGTCGGCGGACGCAGCCATTGATTCACGTCGCTTGAGTCGCTGGAAAATCCAGAGGAGCTGCTCGCAGTGCAGCTGCAGGCTTTTCTGTGAGGGAACGGAGGCATCCAGTGCGGCAGTTCAGGTATCAGAGCACGACAGCAGCCATGCAGCAATGAGCTGTGGCCACTTGGATACCCCATATCCGGATAGCACCGTCGGCTGCTCAGTGAAGAAGCGTCGCTGGGATTTCAGCGTGCGGACGGAAGGCGTTGAGCTAACCACGCGACAACAATGGAAAGTTCTGGCTGTGTTTGCTTCACACTAACCTGGATTTTGACAAGAGGAGGACGCGGAGAACGCCAGCAGCTCAACGAGCTCACACGCTACACACTCATAACCAGTAGACCGTCCAGTCAGTCCTAACGCCATGCTATCGATGCATAGCGAGCAAGTCCACCAGCACTAATCACCATGCATCCTTCATTTCCATACTGAAGCCTGCGACCTTTCAGGATCCACCAGTTTTGTTTTCTCAGATCGGATGCGATCTGACCCTGAGTCTGAGACAATGCCATGCAGCATGGAGCCCGTCATCAAGCGGGTCAATTCCTGACGCGCACGAGTATGAGCGAGGACGAGTTCGTGGTGCTCGTGGAGCACGCGGGGCTCGTGGACTCGTTCGACGGCGAGGACCGCGAGTGCGTGGAGCAGCGCCCGCTGCTGGAGTGGCTCGAGCGCGAGGGCGTGGCGCTGCTGCGCGAGCGGTTCCTCCATTCGCTGGACGATGCAATCGCTCCAGAAAGTGCGGACGAACTGGCGCGACTGGCGCGCGAGATCCTGCAGAAGATGGTGGAGAAGCACTGGCTCACGCCACTCCATGGAGAAGAGGAAGAGGATGGAGAGGAGCCGCAGGTGTACGCGCTGCGACTGAGCACCACGGACGCGTACCGCATCTACATCGAGAAGGACGCGGTGCGTACAGAGCGTCTGGATGATACAGTATGTGGGTGGGGTACTGATGGACTGTGTGTATGCGTGGACAGGAGTCGACGCTGTCGAGCCGCAGCTGGAGCGGCCGCAGTCTGCTGGACGTGCTCAAGGTGGAGACGCCGAGCAACTCCTCGGCGGCCTCGTTCGTGAGTTACTTACTATAGGGATCGCTGTATGTATCTGTACTGAGGCTGCTGTGTCTGTATGCGTGTAGGACGAAGTGCCGGACGCCGTCAAGCAGCTCCGGATACGCGAGAAGATGTGGCAGGACTGCTTCCCGATGTGTTCGGACGGCTGCCGCCAGCTCTTCTTCAGCTTCGAGAGCCCGACGGTCGTGTTGTACGCGACGCTGGGGCTGAATCTCATCAGCAACGGTATCAGCAGCGTGCCGGCGTTCTCCAGAGAGCTGCGCAGTCTGGAAGTGAGCCACGAAGACCGGTCCGTGATCATCGGATTCCTCTCCAGAGCGTTTCCATGCGAGCAACGAACCAACCATTAGATTAAAATAAATGCGGAATGCGTGGTATTAATGACTGGTGAATAGGAAGCGCGGCTGGCTCTACGAGCACGACACGCCCAGCAGGAAGCCGCCCGTGAAGCCCGCCGACGACGGCAGGTTAGCCTGCAGCACAGTGAGCAAGCGCTGGTACCACTCGTGGAGGTCCTTCTTCGTGATCTTGCCATCTCCATCCGGGTCCACGGCCTTCACCACGTCCTTCTCGACCTTGTGCCAGTGGATCTCAATGTAGCCCTTGGACTGCGCGACCTGCGCGAGCACAAACAGCGTGCCGATGGTCACGGCCGCCACCTTGCCAACCTGCTTGAGCGCGTAACCCGAGCAGAAACCGAGCCCGCCGGCCAGCGAGATCTCGCCGCAGCGGCCCATCATCTGGTCCACGAGCTGGTCGATCTCGTCCTTGATGGAGCCGCGGCGGTTCGACTTGTCCTTGCTGGCGTCGTCCGCTGGCTTGCCCGAACTGGCGCCGTCCTTGGACACAGCGGCATCCAGCTCCTGGCACAGCGCCGCCTCTGTTACGAACCAGAACAACAAAGCACGTCAGATCTCGAGCCTCTATTGAATCGAATTGCATCAAGACGTACCACGTGAGAGCAGCGCGATGCCGGCGGAGAAGAGCGCGCCGGCCGTGAGCAGGTGCGTGGCGCTGTGCGAGTGGAGACGCGTGGGCTGCAGCGCCAGCGCGTGCATGCGGCGCGCCGCCACCGGCAGGTTGCGCGTGAGGCTGCGCGCGGCCGCCGGGCGGATGAGGAAGAGCTGCGAGCGCGCGTGGATCGACATGATGCGGAGCGAGTTCTAGAGTGTGAGAGTGCGAGAAGGTCGGACTGCAGTCCACAGGGGTGATCGACAGGCGCGGAGTGAAGCTGAGGAAGGCGCTGGCGGCAGCTCGCGCGTCGATGTCGCAGCCACGCAACGCGAGGCACTGCCTTTCTGTGGCGTCAGCTGCTGGATGAGCAGCTCAAGGTGAGCTCCAAGGCTCTGGGTTCTGATGAGCTCGTTGAAATCGATCGCCGAGAGAGGAACCTCTGCGCACGTGATAGCCATTGGCGCGGGGCTTCTGACCAGCGGCGCTGTTGCGCGCAGCCTCCATAATCTTATGTCCCGCGAGGAGCTCATTCGCAAAACAAGGTGAAATCGAGTCCTTCATAGTTAGATCAAGGTGAGTTGCTAAAGTGCAAAACAAGGTGGTATGGAGATGCGTTATATCAGATAGAGGTGGTTTCGTGTTGAAGTGACTGGTGGGGCGTTCGTTGCCTTTCTCACTCAGTAGGTGAACGCGTCGCCGTCACCGCCGTCGTTGTGGTGGGTCTCGAACGCCTCGTCGACCTGCTCGGCGATGATGCGCGTGACGTAGGCGTTGCCCAGCACGTTGCAGGCCGTGTTCACGCGGTCCAAGTACCAGTAGATGGCCACAAGGAACGAGTACGACGCCGGCATGTCTTCGTTCGGGAAGATCGTGGACCAGATCGAGTAGATCATCACGAGCCCGCCGTTCGGGATCGGCGCCACGCCCACCGAGCTGAGCAGCGACACCAGCACGATCAGCAGCATCTGCACCCAACCGAGTTCGATCTCTGTCTTCGCCGTGGTCGCGAGGAACACCATGGCGTTTGGGAACAACATGGCCGTGCCGTTCATATGCACACTGGAGCCGATGGTCACGACGAACCGCGAGAGGCTACGCGAGACTTCTCGTGTGGTGTCGATACAACGCAGCGTCACAGGCAGCGTCGCGATGGAAGACGCACTGCCGAAGCCAAAGTACGCGCACGGCAGCATCTGCCGCATGTACTTGAACGGGTTGCGGCGTGTCGTCACGTACATCATGACGGGGTAAAAGAGCAGCTCGAAGATAGACACAGTGACCAGGTTGCTCAGTACGAGCACGCCCACGTGGTTCACGGCGTTAGACATGGAGTTCTGGCTCGCGAGCGAGCCGGCGATCAGCGACAGCACGGCGATCGGACTCCAGGCGAT
The DNA here is from genome assembly GCA_023337615.1 of Pythium brachiatum. Lineage (NCBI taxonomy): Eukaryota > Oomycota > Peronosporomycetes > Pythiales > Pythiaceae > Pythium > Pythium brachiatum. Next base: position 13,966 of record JAADXI010000035.1, on the reverse strand, counting down.
GAGCTTGGCGATCACAAAGAAAAAGATCTTGTTCATCTGCGTGAGCAGCTCCAGCAGCGGACTGCTTTGCTGGGAGCTCGCACGCATGGCGGCCGCGCCGAAGGCGATCGCAAACATGATCACACTCAGCAGCACGCCGTCTTCGAAGACCTTGATGATGTTGCGTGGGAAGATGGACTGCAAGATGGTCGTGAACTGCTTCGAGATGCTCACTTTCTCGACGGCCGTGGATTGGATGATGGCGTTTGAGAGATCGATGATCTCAAACTCGGTGCGCGCGTTCATCTTCGAGGAGGTGCATTGCAGCGACGAGTCGTTGGCCTCCGTGAGGAACATGTTCTCGCCACACAACACGTGGAGGAACGCGCGCTTCTTCTCCACAGCGTCGAGCTTCGTGGCGGGGTGCAAGTGACGCAGAGCCATGGCGATCCCGAGCGAGAGCGTGGCCGCGACTCCGGAAAAAAACAGAAAGTAGAGAGCTGTGCGAGAGCCCACGGCGGATACTTTGCCCAGCAGCACGATATTGGCGACGCCCGTGGCGAGACTGCAGAACACCATGGGGATCACAAAGCACTTGAGCACACGCAGGAACACCTTGCCCGGGAGATTCACGAGCTCACTGATGTTGGTCGACACTTTGAAGTGTGAGAGCACGACGCCCAGTGCGATGCCCAACACGACGCTGATCACGATCTGCGCGTTCGTGCCGCGTAGGAACGCGAAGCGCGACGAGCTGTCGTCGTCCGGGTACATCACGGGCGCGTCCTGGTCGGGCTGCATGAACCGCATGGTCGGCGTGCCCGGCTTGCTCTCCTTCCGCGGGTAGAGCTGGCGGCTCGGCTGCTGGAAGTAGATCGCCGGCGACGCGATCGAGTCCAACGGCGTCAGCGGGTCTTCATGGATCGAGGAGTTGTACAGGCGGCGGTGGTCGCTCTCGTCGAGCAGCACGATGCCGCCAGTGCCATTGCCATTGCCATTGTTGCCGATGCGGGAGGAGTTCATGCTCCACTAGCTACAGTAGTTTCGATCTGCGAGGTCAGAGACAGCAGAGAGAAGAGCTGGTCGAGATCGAGAGCAGGCTTCGGCCTCGGACTCCACTCGCGTGAAAATCGTAACCACTATCCAGCCGAACGAAACCTAACTAACGTTACCTGAGAGGTTACGAGGACGATGCGGCTCAATTTAGATGGCCGTACGCACACTGTCGCATTGCGACTTGTGGACCGATTCACGCTTTCGACGCAGCTGCCAGAGTACAGTGCTGTTGTGTAGCCACTCCACGCAGCCCCTCGCTTCATGGACTTGTGGACTTGCACTCGTATCGCCTCCTTCACTACAGGCCGAAGAACACGTGATGCCACGCAGTGGAGATGAGTCCGATCTGTGACATGGGCGAAAACAACACGTTAACCCACATGGCTTGTGTGTTCTATACAATTCAATATATAAATCAACTATAACCGGATGGGTTCACCTGTTTAAAACATCTGTACGAAACACGCTTATCGGATCCCTTCCTCCCAAACAGCATAGGGAGTCCCTATGCTGTGCCCCCTCGTCCGCGTGGCGTGGGCGAGCGGTCAAATCAAACTCACGGCTGCTTCCCTCGCGGTCTCACTTCCGGATCTCCCTCTCTTCCTCGCCACACCCGTGCACCACCAGCACCATGCCGTGCTACCTCTACGAGTGCGAGCCGATGACGGAGGCCAAGCGCTTCGGCGCGGCGCTGCTGGGGCTCTACGCGTACCACTTTGTGTGGGACTCGCTGCTGATCACGCCGCTGGCCAACTGGTTCGTCAAGAACAAGTACATCACCAAGGAGAAGCGCGACAAGATGCGCGAGTCGCTGTGGAAGAACGCGTCGGTGGGTACATTCACGGTGCTGGGTCTGTACATCGGCCACGACCAGGACTGGTGGATGAACCCGAACGGCTACTACAAGAACTGGCCGCACGAGGCACCGGAGATCATGCGCTGGTACTACATGATCTACCTGGCGTTCTGGGTCCAGTCGGTCGACTTCATGCTCAACCTCACCAACAAGCACTACATCGTCAAGCGCAAGGACAACATGGAGATGCTGCTGCACCACTTCGCCACCATCACGCTCATGGTGTTCTCCTACGTCTTTGAACTGACGCGCGTCGGCATGTGCGTGCTCATGATCCACGAGGTCAACGATCTGCTGCTCGAGACCGGTACGTTTGTATTCTATGCATCGATGAAGGAGAAGCGTGTGGTCTAACGCATTGTATTGTATTGTATCTGCTCGCTCCCTACAGCCAAGGTGTTTGTGTACCTCGAGTGGGAGCTACTGGCCAACATCTTCTTCGGCACGTTCGCGCTCGCGTGGTTCGTCGTGCGCTGGGGCTTCTACGGCTACAACATCTTGTACTCGGTGTACTTCACGGCGTTCGACGACATCATCGTGCCGATCCAGCAAAAGGGATCGTACTTGGGCCTGGACGCGCCGGTCTGGTGGTGGTTCTGGCTCGTGTTCTTCCTGTTTTTGGGGCTTCTGTTCGCGCTGCACATCTTCTGGGGCGTGCTCATCGTCAAGATGGTGGCCAAGACGCTCCAGGCGGGCAACGTGGAGAAGGATATTCGCAGCGATTCCGAAGCTGAGGACGACGACAAGGACGCCGACGACAAGCCGGCGCCTGCGTCCGCGCCAAGCTCCACGGACGGCAAGGCCAAGCCGCGCCGTCGCACGCCAAAGGCCGAGTAAGATGATGCGACTACTGCGCTTTCCAGGATGCTAGTACTTGTGCCTGTACACATCAATATGCTTTAGACATCTCCATCTTCATCTCGCATGTTGTGTAGCATCCCGTTGGCGCCATTTTCGTCTCAGATTCCAACGATATTATGCTCAGATCTGATGTGATCTGAGGTTGTTGGATGGAACCTGTTGTGGGCATTGTTGGATATCGTTTCTCACAGGTTGACGCCATCCACGGAATCGCCACCGACACCAATACCAGGTATGATGGCAAATGGCACGCTCAGCAACGGCTTCTCTACGACGCCCCACGCGCAGCAAGCGCCCGCGGTGTCCACGCACTTTGTAGGAGAGAGTGCGCGTGCGTTGTGTTTCCTCAAGGACGCGCGCGTGGCCGATGCGAGCGCCGACGACCGCGGAGAGACGGAGTTGTTGCCGCTGCTCGCGGTGGGCGACGACGACGCGTTGGCGCTGTATTTACCCGTGGTTTCGACGCCTGACGAGGACTTTCTGCGTGAGGAGCTGAGCGCGTCGAGCAGAAAGCCGCTGGGCCGATCCCACGGCGGTGTGGAGCTCAACGCTATCGCGGAGATCGCGCACGACGGCGAGGTGAACGCGCTGAAGTTCGCGTCGTTCAGCGGCTCGAATTTGCTTTTCAGCGCATCGTCCTCGGGCAGCATCCACGCGTATCGCGTGGGCGAATCCAACGGTGACAACAATGCGATCGCGCGCGTGGAGACACCCCAGTGGAAGAAGCTTTTCCGCCGCAGTGCCACGTCGCTGGACGTTCACAGTGTGCACGCGACGCTCGTGGCGGCGTCGGAAGGAGGCGACGTGGCGTGGCTGCGCTTCGGAGACGGCGCCTTCCACGCGCAGGTGATCCGCAACCAGGATTCCAGTCGACTGGCGCTGAACGGCGTCAAGATGCTGGCGCGAGAGAGCGTCGTGGCGACCGTGGGCAACGCGCCCGGCAGCCAGCTGCGTGTGTGGGACATCAACGCCAACCAGAGCTTCCCCGTCGCGACCACGGCCGAGTATGGACGCTACAACTGTTGGTGTTTTGTTGGTGGTCTAAAGCGTGTCTAACTTGGGGTTTTGTTGGTATTTTATAGTCCGCATGCGATGTGTGCATTGACCAGCGTGGAGACCCATCCGACGCGACCGGAGCTGCTCATCACGGGCAGCGACGACGGCCGCGTGGCGCTGTGGGATCTGCGTCGCCTGGATGCGCCAATCCGCGTCGAGGCCAAGCACCAGCGTGCCGGTACGTCTCGATTTATCCTCCCTACCCAAGTGAGACTGCAGTGGTTGATACTAATAACCTTGTGATCAATACCCTTGACAGTTCGTGCACTGGCGATCCACGAGACGTCGCCTCGGCTTTTGTTCTCGGGCGGTGATGACGCAACGGTGCTGGCATGGGACTTCCACCACGGCCGCCCAGCCAGTGAGGCGGTCGAGTACGAGAAGCACGTCCACGCGCAGCACCACGGCGCCGGTCTCCAGACGCGGCCACTGGCCTCGGGCTTCCTGCCGTGGAGAACGATGGACTTCCACGCAGCGAGCGACACGTTGGTCGCTGGCTCGGACGCGCAGTCGCTGCTGCTCGTGCGGCACGCGTCGCGCGCGCATCACCTGGTGCTATAGAGACGGAAACGCACAGGATCTCTCCACGCATACAAGACGACCCACAACTCAGACAGCTGAGCAGCCCACTTAAATATATTGGTAAAGAAGGCTTGGCGTCTCTCTCCGCTCACAAAATCAGCCCACGCTTGCGCGAGAAAAGGATCGAGCCGCTGGAAGAGAGGCTTTGAGGGTCAGCACTTCCAGCGTCGGTGGTCTCGTTGCTCGTGTCATTGTTGTTGTTGTGGTGATCCTCACGCGGTGGTGCGGCAGGTTCCTTCTTCCTACATCCACGAAGCAAAACAGGTCAGATCACCTACATCAAGCCAGCTATCGCCCTACTCCAGACGATTTCACGTACGGCAGAAGATGCTCCGGCAGATCCAGCGTGCTGGCGACGTTGCCGAGGTCCGAGGGCGACGCCAAGTACACCATCTTCTTGTAGAACGCGCTGCTCACGAAGCCCTTGGCCACCAGTAGCAGCAGCTTGAGCCACATTGTCGGCTCGTAGATGTAGAAGAAGCGCAAGTTCTGCTGGTACTTGGACGAAAAGGTCTTGAAGAGCCGCTTGAGCCACGCCGCCGTCGGTTGGTTCTCGTCCGTCGTCTCCGAATGCACGTACAGCACGCTGTAGCTTCTGTCCACGACAGCGTCCATCGTCTGGATGATGTACAGCATCACTCGGTCCTGATCCACATCGCCCACGTGGAGACGGCTCGCCATGTACACGATCACCGGCGATCCGGAATGGTCCACGCCGGCGTTGTACAGAAACCGAAGCTTCTTGAGGTCACGAAAGTCCTCTGCCTGGGCCTTGGCAAGCGCCTTCTGGTACGTCAGTACCTCTCGTTCGATGGCACTCTGCGTCTTGACAAGCTGCCGCTGCCGCTCTTCCTGCATCTTCTTCAGTCGCTCGAGCCGCTCGACATCCGGATCCGCCGACATTTCACAGAAGCTCTGGATCGCCGTGTCTTCATCGTCGTCCGTGAGCTCGCTCTCGTCATCCTCGTTGTTGCTGGTAAAGTTCGACACCAGTCCTCCGATGCGGATCTTGCGCTCCTCGATGATGGGCTCCCCGTACTTGTCTCCTAGATCCCGTGACGCCAACGTCGTCACACTGCGCGTCTCTTCTTCCGCATTGCGGGGGAAATACAGCGGAAGCAGCGCCTCGTACGTGAGCTGGTCCTCCATTGTATCCACACAGAACACCACGAGGTCGATCTCGTGCTCGTAATGCTCCAGGAATCGCCGCACCGACCGCGCTGCGATGTGCGCCGCCTCGTCGCGCGGGTATCCCTTGCGCTTGCTGTACACACACGGAAACGCGACGCTGCGCAGCTTGTGCTCCACCGCTGCGCTGAGCACCGCCCTGTAGCACATGTGTAGCGCGTGCTCTGCCGCGTTGTGGTACTTGACGTTGTACCGAGGCCCGACCGTGTGGATGATCTTCTTGGCGGGCAGGCGACAACCGCGCGTGACCACGGCCTCGCCTGTGCGGCAGGGCCCCGCGGAGCCGCACTCCGTCCAGATCTCTTTCCCAGCGGCGTCCAAGATCTTGCGACTGAGTCCCGTGGTGTCGTTGACAGCTTCGTTGGTGGCGTTGACGATCGCGTCGATCTGCAGCTTCCAGATCGGGCCGTTCCACAATGCGACGCGCGTGTTGAGACGCGGATTGCGGCGGAACGGAGCCTCCGACGCAGCGGCGCGCGGGCTGAGAGGCTGCTGGTGGTCAATGGCGACGCCATCGTCGTCGTACCGCTGCCACAGACGCAGCGAGGGCAGAGGAATCGAGTCGTTCGCCATGGGATTCGTGCCGATGAAGATGGTGGATGTGTATCTTGAAGAGCTGCGAGCGTGGATCGTCTGGATTTTGAGAAGGAACCCGTAATATACGGATCCACTGAAATATATCCAGGAATATTTGGGAGTCGCGAATACTAAGCTAGGCTAAAGGCTAAGGTTTGACTAGCTAGTCTTGATGGCCATCTGCTGTGCGTGAACCGGATCCTCAATGCATCCGGTTTCCACTCTCTCTCTCTCTCTCTCGCTGTGAGTATGGACGCTGTTCACCACCAACAGATGGCGGCCACCGACAGTCATGTTGATCACCAGCTGTTTCCACGGCGGGATAGACCTCACGCGGACAGGCATCTGTCTGTGAACCGAGACGATCGTGTCCGTTGCGCGAGGCTCTGGTCACCTTTGACCTCCTCGCCTCTGTGTCGTCGCTCCATCAGTTCCCAAGGTCTCCGCTAGTGAACACTTCGTATCCACTCGACCCCCACCATGCTCGCCTCTGTCCGCTCGCTCGTCGGCGTCGCTGCGCTGCTGGCTGCCGCTGTGTGCGTCCAGGATGCCCACGCACACGTATACCTCACGGAGCCGCTCGCGGAATTCAAGGCCGGTGCGTCCAAGTCCAGTTGGGTTGCCGAGTTCTCGCCGCCATGGGAGGGAAAGTTCAAGACCGGCGCGCAGTACGCTGCTGTGGCCAAGGAGAAGGGCATCAAGGACCTGCGCTCCTTCCTGGAGGACAAGGGGCCTGTGTGTGGCAACTCGCTGGCGAACGCCAAGCCGAAGGCGATCCCAGCCGGCGGAAAGATCTCGCTCGCCAGTACCATCGAGCACCCTGGTCCTTGCGAGGTCTGGCTCGACGACGTCATGGCGTTCCACGATGACGACTGCGAGAAGACCTTCGGCTCGGCGTTGTCGTTCGAGGTCGACTTCTCTTCGTGCAAGGGCTCGTGCATGCTGCGATTCTACTGGCTCGGTCTCCAGGACAGCGGCACCCGCTGGCAGTCGTACAGTGAGTACTTGGCTCTTTCTTGATTAGCTGCTCCAAGGTGCAGTGACTCTAATGATTTATGTGTGAACTTGCAGAGAACTGCGTGCCATTGACCGGTAACGGCGATAGTAGCGGCGGAAGCACCCCGGCCATCAAGCCAGCCACGACCAAGCCGGACACCACCAAGGCACCAAAGGCCACCCAGGCGCCAAGCGAGGATGCTCCAGAGGCCCCGAGCACCCCGGCCACCAAGGCACCAAAGGCCACCCAGGCGCCAAGGAAGGATGCCCCAGAAGCCCCGAGCACCGCAGCCACCAAGGCGCCAAAGACCACTAAGGCGCCGAAGACCCCGAAGCCAGCTAGCGACGTCGCCTCCGACTCGGAGACCACGAAGGCGCCAGTCCCAGCTGCGAAGCCAAAGCCTGCGTCCGGTTGCAAGCGTCTTCGCGATTAGACGCGTAGGAGCTCTCCTGCACTGTTGCCTTTCTCAGTGCCATTGTTGATTTATGTAATCGACGTCAAGTTCGATGTGAAAGATCAAAACAAACGATCACAAAAATCAAATTTTGTTTGTTTTGATCTTGAGTACCAGTTCAATACCGGAATTTTTATGCGTTTGGGTGAATTTAGACTCGATCCTGTGAAAATACATATGCGCGTCATTGTTTGTTCCTCCTCCTACATTCAGTAAGACCAGCACCTCGCATAAATCGATTCACGTGGAAATCTCAACTTGTTCTCTGTCATCTGACGTTTATTGGGTCTTGGAGGTGATGGCGTGACGCATGGGACGTCATCACGATGGTGCAAACGCTCCGATTGGTCCACTCACGAGTTCTTCGCAGGTTCGCGTGGAGGATCAGAGTCAGCGAGACGAGAGTGAAGGTCCTTCGCTCTTCAATGTCGACGTCGGCACGGTTGTTCCCTGTAGTTTGTTCTTTCGGGCCCAAGGTTTCGGCCTATTGAAGCCCGCAGAACTTCCAACATTTTCGAAGTTCCGACCCACACCCACACTCACTTGTACCAACACTGGTACAATCCGACGGCAGGCGACCAACACGCACGATCGCGCCCTTTCCCAAGTTGCGTGCTCCGCAAACTGCTCTCCGCTCCTCTGCACTCTGCTCTCCGCTCGCTCTCCGCTCCTGTCTGACGATTTAGACCGAATAGAGCACCAGCACACGCAAGTCTGCTCCTCCTCCTCCCAGCAACCAACTTTTTTCCAACAAATCCTCCGTTAGACCAATATGAAGAACCAACAAATCCACCCGCGCGCACGCTCCATCGTGCCACCTCCGCAGGCCATCGCGATCCGCAAGGGCACCATCCGCAGTCGCCCACACACGCGCTGGACGACCGACATGGACGAGATTGAGTTCGCGCACACCACGCTGAGTTCGGTTAGTCGTGGCGACGTCGGACGCGACGGATTTAACGACATCCGATCAGTCGCCAACGTCCAGAAGCTGTCGATGCTGCAGGAGATCTTCCCCGCTCTGCCTGTCGAGATCATGGAGGACGTGCTGATCGCGGCGCAGTTCCGCATGGATACTGCCGCCTCGATGCTGAGCGAGATCTCGCGCGAGATGACGACTGACCCCGCGACAGATCTGGAGTTTGTCGACTGGGCTTCAGTCCAGAACGAAGGAGATGCCGATCAGTGGCACGAGGTGTCCGAGTCACGACCAGAGCTGCAGCAGTGGGTCATGGTCCAGGATGATTGGGAGGTGATCGACGGTGAGGCCACCAACCAAGAGAACGTGCGCTCCTACGCTGATGTGCTGCGGTCGAACTCGGGTGACGTCGACGAGGCCAACATACTGCCTGAGCTGTCTCTTGTGCACCCTGCCATGTCGACCTCTCCGTTAATCCGCTTGAAGAAGAAGGATGCCTCCGACACGCCAGAGGACCTGGACTTGGGTTGCTCCAAGTCTTTCGGCACGCGAAAGCGCCGCTTCCTGCGCAAGTTCCGAGGCTAACGCACGCATCAATCCACCGACGAACCCTCATCCACAGACTTCCCACGCAACGCAGCTCTATAGCGATGCAGCATCCACCACCCACTGATCCCAAGCTCTCCCACCGGCAAGATGAGCCCACCCCACCCACCGCAAGCCACTAGAAACATACAAAATTCGTCAGTGACGCCATCGAACGCATAATTATGCCATAAAAATCAGCGCCGTGCGCCATAATTCCTCGCCAATACACAGTGGTCACCCCTTGTCCACATCTCTCGTAATAGTGATGAGTCAGAGCGCCTTCGACTGCCAATCCAGACAGGAGTGAATCGCAAAACCCACTCCAACCCAAAACAGGTTTTGAGTACAGGTTTTGAGTCCCAAATCTCGTTTAACGATATTATACTTTGAAGTGATCGCCAATCACACTCCCAAAATAGCCATCACAACCTCCTCGTGCCGCATCAGTCGTGCGTCTAAAACTCCGCCAACAACCAACAAAAACTCGCCTGCAGTTGAAGTGGGCGCCAGCTGCCCAAAACAACGCGGGTATTTTGGGCACTTCTGACTCCCTGGTAGTCACAAATGTCCCACTCCTTCCTGGCGTTCGGACCATCGCCGCCCGACGAAGAGCTACAACGCCATCATCCATCATCTTCCCCTCCCTGCTCTTGTAGTCCCCATTCGAAGGAGTCAGTCCAAGATGTTCAAGGTGCACTTGGAGAACACGGAGCTGCTGCTGGAGGACTGCCGCGCGGGTGCCAGCGGCTGGCTGCGGCTCTCCGTGGCGTCGGACGCCAGCAGCTCCTCGCTCGGCGGCGCCGCGTCGGCCGCGTCCGTGGACATCGAGAGCATCGTCCACATGGCGGACGACCGCCAGGACCCGAACTTCATCCCGATCCACGCCGTGTACGGCGTCTACTCGCTGCTCAGCGGCCCGCATCTCGCGGTCATTAAGGACGCGCGCGTGATCGGCTCGGGCCCGAGTTCGGAGAAGATCTACAGCATCCTGGAGCTCGAGTTGCTGCCTGTGAACGCGGCGGCACACCGCAGCTTCTTCAAGCACGCCAGCAAGCGCGAGAAGAGCGACGAGCAGGCGTACGTGCGCATGCTGCAGTCGGTGATCGCGTCGCGCACGTTCTACTTCTCGTACGACTACGACCTCACGCTGTCGGCGCAGCGCCGCGCGAGCCACTACACGTCGTCCAACAGCCTGAAGTTGCCCATGTGGCAGAAGGCCGAGGAAGACTTCTTCTGGAATAAGCCCGTACTCACCAAGTTCATGGAGCTGCAGCTCCACTCGTGGATCGTGCCTGTGATCTCGGGCTTTGTCAAGGTGCTGAAGAAGTGCGAGATCAACGGCATGCGCTGCGACGTGTTGTTCTTCACGCGACGGAGCTGGCGCCGCGTGGGCACGCGCTTCAACGTGCGTGGCGTGGACAAGGACGGCTCCGTGGCCAACTTTGCCGAGACCGAGATGCTGCTGGTGAAGCCGAACCGCTCGATCTGCTCGTACGTGCAGATCCGCGGCTCCATTCCGCTGTACTGGGACCAGGTCGTGACGCTCAAGTACATGCCGCGCACGCGCTATGCGTTCAGCGGCAACGAGAGCATCGTGGACTGGAACGAGCTGGCGTTCCGCGCGCACATGGACAACATCATCCAGCGCTATGGCCACATCACGGTCGTCAACCTCATCGATAAGGCCGGCACGTCGCGCACGGTCCGCGACCAGGCACAGCTCGGTACTGCTTACGGAAAGTACGTCAAGAAATACAACCAGCAGAGCCGCACGAACGACAGCGGTGCTGAAGGGCTCACGCAGCAGCAGCAGAACCAGCAGAACCAGCAGAACCAGCAGAACCAGCAGAACGGCTACGCAAGCGGCGGCAGCTCGCCCTCGAAGGCGCGGTCGGCGTCCGTGCCCAACGCATCGTTCCTCACCAACGGCGCGACCACCAGCGCGGCGACCACCAGCTTCCACGGCTCGACGTCCTCCTCGCGCGGCGCGAGCCCGAAGACCAACGCTGGCGCTTCCAGTACTAATACCACTGCGCCGACGTCGTCGCTGTTTGCCGAGCCCATCGTGTATGTGTGGTTCGACTTCCACCACGAGTGCCGCAAGATGCAGTGGGGCAACCTGTCCAAGCTCCTGACCGAAGTCAACGAGCAGTTCTCGCAGTACGGATGGTTCGAGTGCGACGGCGAAGGCCGCTTGCTGTCGCGCCAGAAGGGCGTGTTCCGCGTCAACTGCATGGACAATCTGGACCGCACGAACGTGGTCATGTCGCTCTTCGCTCGCCGCGCGACGCTCATGGCATTGGGTTTGTACAACGAGAAGTCAGCGCCGAGTGTGCTGGACTCGCCCCACGAGACCTTTGAAGTCGTGTTCAAGAACACGTGGGCCGACAACGCCGACTACGTGAGCAAAATGTACGCCGGCACGGGCGCGCTCAAGACCGACTTCACGCGCACGGGCAAGCGCACGCTCGCCGGCGCGCTGCAGGACGGCGTCAACTCGGTCACGCGCTACTACCTCAACAACTTCTCAGACGGCATCCGCCAGGACTCGTACGATCTGCTCGTGGGCAACTACACGCCCGACCGCCGCGACGAGTCCCCGTTCACGTTCCAGCAGCAGCACAGCCTGCTCACCATGGTGCTGGAAGCCTGCGTCGCCAGCCTGCTCGTCATCAGCGCGAGTGCGAGCTGGCGTCCAGAGGAAGACCTGGCCATGCGCATCCGCGATGGCGCCATCGCGTCGGTCGTGATGCTCAGCGTGCTGGGCCACTTCATGCTCAAGAAGGGCTCCTTCCGCTCGCTCGGAAGACGCTACGTGTGCAAACCGTCCTTCTGCTCGAGCGGCTACATCCGCAAGAAGGACGCATAGAGGACGGACGGACGGCGCTGTGTTGAAGCCCACGGCTCCTGCCCGACAGGAAGACAGGATCGAACTGGGAAGAGAAGGGGATGATGCAGCGTAGATAACCAAAATGCTTTCACGGTAGAAACATAAACACCACGTTCAAAGTTTAGCGATGGGAATACAGATCCAACAAATTAATTCCATTGCACTGCACTGCATCACGATACGGTACTGTAGGCTTCGTGCGGCTAGAGAGCTCCTTCGCGTTCAATTACGAAGACGCTTGCAGTCGGACGCAGGCTTCGGCTTCGCAGCTGAGACTGGCGCCTTCGTGATCTCTCTTCACAACACCGTACAAAGACTGCAGCAGAGTGCAGTTCCAACGAGTATGTTTACTTGCGAAGACGCTTGCAGCTGGAAGAAGACTTGGGCGTCGAGGCTGGAGGGGCAGGGGCTGGAGCCTTGGTGGTCGAGGCCTCGGGGGCGGCGTCACTAGGTGTCTTCGTTGTGGTGTCGGGCTTGGTCGTAGCTGGCTTGGTGGTCGTGGTGCTTCCGCCGCTGCTACCGCTGCTACCGGCCAATGGCACACAGTTCTCTGCAAGGTCACAAACGTATCGTTAGAATCGCTGTATGCAAATCCACCACCCCACCCCAGGAAAGAAGAAGAGCTTACTGTATGCCTGCCAACGCTTGCCACCGTCTTGCAGACCAAGCCAGTAGAATCGCAACATGCACGGGCCCTTGCACGAAGAGAAGTCCACCGTGAACGAGGTCGCCGAGCCAAACGTCTTCTCACAGTCGTCGTCGTGGAACGCCATGACATCGTCGAGCCAGACCTCGCACGGACCGGCGTGCTCGATGGTACTGGCGAGCGAGATCTTTCCGCCGGCTGGGATCGCCTTCGGCTTGGCATCTGGCAACGAGTTGCCGCACACTGGTCCCTTGTCCTCCAGGAACGAGCGCAGGTCCTTGATGCCCTTCGCCTTGGCCGTAGTGGCGTACTGCTCGCCCGTCTTGAAGGTTCCCTCCCATGGCGGTGGGAACTCGGACACCCAACTGGACTTGGACGCGCCAGACTTGAACTCGGCCAGTGGCGCCGTGAGGTACACGTGCGCGTGGGCATCCTGGATGCACACAGCGGCAGCCAGCAGCGCAGCGGCGCCGACGAACGAGCGGACAGAGGCGAGCATGACTGCAGTACTGGGTTGGTTGAATGCGCGGAAGCTGTCAACTTGGGAAATGCCTCAACAGAGTCAACTTGGGTGGAAAGAGGCTTCGGCCTAAACTACTTCAGTATTAGGCCGCCTAATACTGAAGTAGTACTGTATACATGGTGGAGAGAGCGTACTGTTGGTTGGGGGAGCCGTGTTGAGCTCACCTTCTGACGCTTGATCGATCCGGTTCGCCTGAAAACAACTGCATCAATAGCAAGGCAACTGCACAGTTCCCGACTAATCGGCCGTCAGCTGTTTTCACAGCACTGCGCCGACCGGGGGATACATACAGTATCATACATGTACTGTGTCGAGCGTGTCCGCGCAATCGCCATCTGCCCCGTGGGCCACTAGGCAGATGGCGAATCGCCATTGGCGATTGCGCGGACTAATCCCCGGCATGGTCCTGCCAAGAAAGAGTCTTGGCCCAAGACGGGGCATGATAACCGCACTGCCCTTTTCTCTAGGTGCACTACCCAAAACGCCATAAATCGGCCACGATTGACTAAATGTGAGTAAATTGGGAGCGAGAACTCATACGAGGGAGGGCCCAAGCGTACTCGTGCGAAGGTCGTGGAGCGAAGCGGAGCACCGAAGCACGAAAGCGCGAGGTGCTCCCCGGAGCATGGTGAGAGCGCACGCTATGAGCATATATACACCAGAATTCATGAATCCTTTTGACGCGAGGCTCGTGCCGACGGCAGAGCCACCGAAGCGAAGCGGAGGTCGGCGTGTCGGCACGAACGTAGCGCTACTCACTATTTGTCGAAAGGGTAGTGCACTTAGCGAAAAGGG
>JAADXI010000034.1:0-59266 GCA_023337615.1 Pythium brachiatum | reverse complement strand
GAATTCAATCGGCAGGCCGGACTGCAGTACTTCGGAGGAGGCTTTATCGATGTGTACCAAGCGCGGCAGTTTGGTATCCCCGGCGGCCCCTTCTTGACCACCACGCATCCCGACTTCGAAGAGCTGTCGAGAGGAAACGAGGACGTGAAGGCCATGCATCTGATGGAGGAGATGTGGATGAGTCCATTCTCCAAAGTCCAAGACTACATCGACGTCCGCTCGGCGCCAGACGCGATCCACGTGCTCATGAAGCTACCCACGCCCGCCGAGATCGAGGCGCGATACACCCCATGGCGCACCAGAGTCACAGGTACTAGTATGGTCGCAATGGAGTTTTGTGATGTGTGGACTCGCTGTGTATTTCTCTTGACTAATGTGGTGTTGGATTCTGGTAGCCTTTTCCGACTCGGATTCGATCTGGACATCGCTTTCCCGGGCGTTGACCTCGTATTCTACAACGGCGACGCACGAGAAGAAGACTGAATAGACCAGTTAGCATGGCCTGAGCGCGTCGAAATAGGAACGCCAACTCTATCAAGCCACCATCGATTTTTCTGACAGTAATATCGTAGTTTGAAACAAAATGATTGACTCGACCTCTGCGAGCTGCTTCGCGGTGCGACCCAAGTACAAGAACACACAGGCGAATACAGACATCCTTCACCATTCGCTATCCCTACCCCATTCAATATCCCCATCTACCACTGCTGGAACGGCGCCAGCTCGGCCGTGTTGATGTACAACATGTCATCAGCGGCACGGTAGCGCCCCCAGAAGTAGGCCTTCGCGCCGCCCACGACGCCGTTAAAGCCGCGCGCCTTGATTAGACTCTGCACAGGATGGTACGCTGGCGAGTCCGTGTGCAGGAACGTCTTGCGGTTGCGCGCCTTGTTGTACACGAGCATGGGCTGCACGTTGCTCAGCGAGCCGTTGGCCTCCATGGCGACCTGGATCTTGTAGATCTCGCCCATCGCGCCAGACGCGTCGCCCTCTTCGCTACCGGTCATGCGGATCACCGCCTGGTACGGCCACTGCTTGCTCTTGGACGCTGGCTCGTCCAGCTTTACAGGCTGCCACACATCGTTCCTCGCGGCCGCAGTCGCCGCTGCGGCAGTCCCATCCGCCTGTTGTGTGGGACGCTGCGATTTCGACTTGCCACCGACCGTCATGAGCTGGACAGCACCGCCCTTGGCCGACGCCTTTGCCTGGGTCTTGAGATCCACAGCTCCACTCGCTGGCTGTCCGCTTGCTGCAGCCGCTGCTGGCTCACTGGTCTCGATCTCCTCCTGCGTGTTGGCCAGCCCGAGCTTCTGCATGTACTTCTTCACGCGCTTGAGCGGCACGCGCGCGAACTTGCCGCCGTGGGTCTTGATCTGGTCGTGCACGCGCTTGTAGCCGTAGTCTTCGTACGCGAACTTGATGGCCTTGATCAGCGCCTCCAGCTCCTCCGCCTCCACGGGCTCCTCGCTGCTATCCTTGATGTCCTGGACGTCGTTGCTGTCCGCCATGATGATACTTTGGTTTTCAAGAAGGTCAACCTTATTGGATCCGCGGTATCGATGAACCTTGACCGCTGAGATTCGTACTTTGTAGACGACCAAGAGTAGTACTTAAAATTCGATCTGAAACTTTTTCATTTGGCAGACTGACGCCAGCGCGGACGAGAGACCACGCGCATGGTTTGACGCGCTGCAGGTCTCCACTAACTTCTGGAGCCTTCTCTCTTCTCTCGTTGTGTTGCTATCACTGTCGCAAGGATCTGAGCTGGGCTGGAGGTTGAAGGCTTCGTCTCGTCCAGTTCAGTCTTCAAGTCTCAACCACAGACACACCACCACCACGTGATCTTCATGGAGACTGGCCTATTTCTGCCAGGCGGCTCCAAGTATGGAGCCCAGACTGACACGGCACTCGTCAGCCAGTTACAGTACAGTAGTGGTTGGTCCTTATCGACTCTTCATCCCCAAAGGATCCTGAACGTTAACTGTATACGGCACCGACCAACGCGTGAGGCTGCGTATGTGCCGTTCATGTCCCTGACACTTGACCCAATGCAAACTCGAGGCTCTTGATTCCGACCCGCCCATGGCAAGCCAGCGATCCACAGTACAGTGCGCAGCCATCGCAAGCTCTCGGACTTCGAGTTCAAAGAAACCAGAGCTGCTCACGCAGGGAGGTTGATATTCAGACTAAGTTTTCCGATGTTCTGAACTCACAAATCGCTCGCGACTGACTGATGGTTTTCTTTACTTTTTTTGGAAGTCCCCACACGCCGCAATCCACGGTGGGCATCATCATCTTTGGCAGGGTCGTTGGCGTTAGACCGGATTCCCCTACCCCCTTCTAGCTCCACAAGGGGAACCGGTCCCGTGTGGTCCCTCGTTGGACTGTGAAACTTGATGGCTGTGTGGTTTCGCGAGTTCTTTCTTTCTGTCTTCTCGGGTTCGGGGTGTGGTGTTGTGAGCGAAAGCCGAGCAGAAAAGAGAGTGCCTCGCACGTTCGCTTGCTCGTTGCATAGCGGAGAGGAGCGGTGGTGTGGTCCTCATTCGTGTGGGATTGATTGACAGTGATTCGGAACGAGGGAAGCGGGACGTGGCCTTGATCTCACCTCGCAGCATCCGAACCATCCCAGCGCCTACAGACGCCGCCTTCCCACGCCCCCCAGCAAAGCACGGGACGCAAGCAGCCGCGGCGCGCGATCTAACGTCGGTCGAACGCGTACTTCTCCCATCGCCGCCTCGGCGTTACGCACTCGTCTGGAAGCTCCGTGTGATCCAGCAAGTCAAAGGCTTCGTTAGACCGACTGATTGATTGACAAGGTCGCGTGAGGCTTTCCCCCCGAAACATCAGTCGGCGGCTCTTGATCAATCGGGACTTCCAGAGACCATTAATCAGCCGTCTTATTCATCATGCCGAAACAAAACTACGACGATGACGACGATGACCTGCTCATGGCGCTCCAGAGTATGGAGCCGTGCGGGAACTGCGGTGCCGACGGCGCCAAAATTCCGTGTATGAGCGGCTGCGGGTCGATCTTCTACTGCTCCAGGGTACGTCACGCCGCCGTCGCTACCGCTCGTCGATCCAATCATTCCAACGACTTACCACGTCTCTCTCTATCTCTATAGGAATGTGGTATGCACCACGCGTCTGCGCATCGTCTCCGCTGCCGCAACCTGCGCTGCTCCAAGTTCAACGACTCGGATTGTACGTGTGATCTCTCTCGATCCATCCATCAATCACTTGCAGATCGGTGGAACCCGTTTGATGGAACTTGTGTATTCTAACTGATGTACGTGGTTTTTGTTGTTGTTTTCTTTGCTTTCGCCAACAAAAACAGCCGAATCAGGATCGGAATCGTACGAATCGGATTCGGACGATGACTCGGACGACTATGAGACGGATAGTGACGAAGATGACGACGATGAAGAAGAGGAAGAAGAGGTCAAGGCGAAGAAGGGCAAAGGCAAGGGCAAAGGCAAGGGCAAGGGCAGCAAGCGCAAGATGGCGCGCACGGACAGCGCGGATGCTGCTGGTGGCGGTGGTGGTGGCGCCGGCGGCCGCGTGATGCTGGACTCGGAGATCGAACGCCGCATTGAGGAGAAGATCATGCGTCGCCTGAAGAAGCAGGAAGAGAACCGCATCGCGCAGGCCATCGAGCAGCGCATGCGCGAAGAGAAGGCGAACTGGCGCGACGACGAGATGAACCGGATCATCATGGAGATGCGTGAGCGCTTCCAGAAGGAGCTGTCCAACTCGGAGTTTATGAGCGCGTTTGTCAAGAAGAACGGCCACAGTCTCGAAGCCCAGAGCAGCTCGGACATGCTGCTCAAGTTCCAGGCGGCAGCAGCAGCGGCGACGGCCTCGGGCTCGGAGTTTGGCGCGAACCCACAGGCCGAAGGCAAGGAGTCGGCATTTGCGGGATCCTATGGACCTGGTGGTGCGGGCGGCGCAGCGATGGGCGACGACGAGTCGCGACAGCGCAGCGTGTCGAAGGAGTCGTCGTGGAACAACGCGTGCCACGCGTTCGAAGCGCTGCGTGTGGTCGTGTGGAAGCACAGCTTTTTGCCGCGCATGGTGTTTGCGAAGAACGACGCCTCGGGCATGTACAACAAGCTCACGGAGGTGGACGGCGACGAGTCGTTCTCGCATATCGCTGAAGGTGATCTGCTGCTGTCGGTGAACGGCCGTGAGCTGGATGAGAGCGTACAGAGTGAGGAGGATCTGGCGGATATCCTCGCGGGCTTTGCGTCGCCGTTGATTCTCAAGTTTGAAGCCGCGGAGCCAAACAGCGGCAAGGTCCATGACTACACGGTCACGTGGTCGAATGGTCCGCTGGGTGTCACGCTCAAGGACGACTGCACGAACCAAAAGGTGCCGATCGTGAACCGTCTCACGAAGAAGTCGGGCTCGGTCGCTGTGAAGCAGAACATTGCGATCGGCGATATCTTGGTGGCGATCAACAACATTGATACGATCCAGTTGGGCTGCTCGCTGTCCATGTCGATCTTGAAGAAGGTGCAGCTGCCCGCGAAGCTCAAGTTCCGAGGTGTTGGCGGTCCGTCGGCCGGTGCTGGTGAAGAGGAGGACCACGAGGCAAGCCTGGTCCGCAAGACCGGTGAGAATGGCGGCTCTTCGTCAAGCATGTCGCGACCAACCACGTACGTTGTGAACTGGGGCGAAGGTCCTCTGGGGCTGACGATCATCCCGGGTATGGAGGAGGACGATCTGCCGGTGATCAAGAAGGTCACGGGTACGGGCACGTCCGCTGGTATCGAAAGCGCACAGATTGGTGATTTCCTGGAGACGATGAACGACATCTCGACCGCCGGGATGCAGTTTGAAGACGTTGTTTCGTACCTCAAGTCGGCACCAAAGCCCGTGCTGTTGCGGTTCCGCTCGGCTGCCGCGGAGGGTATGAGCGAAGTGGTCGCTCCTGTTATCCCGCCTCCGCCAGTGCGAGAGATCATGCGAACACCAAGCACTCAGTCTGCGGCGTCGGCCTCGTCGCGATCGTCCCCTGTGCCGTCGCCGCCAAAGGCGTACTCGGCCCCTGCGCCGCCGCCAGCACCAGTGCCAGTACCAGTACCAGCACCTGCGCCAGTACGAGCGTCGGCGATTGTCAAGGACGAGATCCGTGACAACTACAAGGTCGTCTGGGGTGATGGCCCGCTCGGTCTCACGATCGACGCGCGAGAAGATACTCCGACGGGAGCGTACATCAAGCGTATCGCGTCGACCGGTGCTGCGTCGCGTCTGTCGCAGGACTGTATCGGAGATTACCTCACGCACATCAACGACATTGATGTCGGGCGTCTCATGTTCCAGGATATTGTCGGCCAGCTGAAGGCCATGCCACGACCAGTGACGCTGTTCTTCAAGCGGCGGCCGTCGGAGAAGCTCAGCTACGCGCACTCGACGTCCTCTGCCCCGACTGGATCGGGGGCACCGGGAGGCCCAGACCCGCGCGGTCGTCTCACAGACACTCCGACGCGAGGCCGAAAGCCGTCTGCCCATGAGGAGGCCGGTATCCACTACTACAACGTTGTGTGGCAAGACGGCACGCCTCTCGGTCTCTCGTTGCGTGGGGCCGACAACACGAGCGACTACCCGTACATCACACGAGTGACTGGGAATGGCAGTGCCGCGCACCTGCCGAACTCGGTCGTGGGTGACTCGCTTGTCTCTGTCGACGGACGAAGTGTCCACGTGCGTGACAAGACGTTCGATGAAGTGATGACGATGCTGAAGAACATGCCTAAGCCCGTGACGCTGAAGTTCCAAGCAAGAACAGAGATCCAGCCGCGCGGTGGCTCGTCATCGGGCATGCATCAGCCACAGATGCAGTACGGCAGTGCTCCGAACGGCCACGCCTCCGCCCTCCAATCCGCCAATCAGCTGCAGCAGTCGGGCTCCCACACATGGCGATCGAACCGCGGTGGCGACTTGAGTGCCTCACAG
Source organism: Pythium brachiatum (assembly GCA_023337615.1). Classification (NCBI taxonomy): domain Eukaryota; phylum Oomycota; class Peronosporomycetes; order Pythiales; family Pythiaceae; genus Pythium; species Pythium brachiatum. The sequence continues at coordinate 53,308 of JAADXI010000034.1, read as the reverse complement.
ATTCAAGCGCCTCACTACGCCCGCAGCCAGCCGCCGATGCAGGCCGCGTCGTCACTACCCACCCCTGGTGGAGTACTCGCGTCGTCTTTGATGCGCCAGAACAGCAGTCTTAACCGCAGCGTCCTGAATACCGCCGGCGAGCGCGCACTGGACACGGCCGCCGGCAACGAGGACAAGTTTGCCAGCATCCAGTCTCCTTTCCTCGTACAGAACAAGCTCTCAACGGGGCGTCGACAGAAGATGCTCAAGGGTCTGAAAAAGTAAACCGTGACTGGGAAATCCCGAGTCGGAGGCGCAAGCTGTAGGTCGATAGCAAGTTGAGTCGAGTTGAAGAGACCGGCTCGAGGGGAAGAGGAAGGAGGAAGTGGAAGGCAGGATGCAGGCGTCGTCCCAAGGCAGGAGCGTCTGTATGCGAGATGTCGAGTAGTGTGGAGGGAGAGAGAGGAGGGGATTTCGTTTTGTAGCTTTGCTCCGTAAGTCATTATAAAACACGCAAACCGCTTTTATTCACAGCCGGCTTGATGCGTCTCCTCACGTGGTGAGATCGATTGGTGTGGTGTTGAAGTCCTTCACTCGGGCGTTGCACAACCAGGAAAGTACTCGTGCCACCGAGCGTCCAAGACGCTTGGCACCAGACTGATGTAGGCAAGTGTACACAATATAAAGCCACAGCGTGAGCCCATGAGCTCAGGTCCTTCAGGTACCTCAATCCAATTCAACAAGAGTAACGTACCCATAGCGTTTGCGGAGTTCAACCTTGAGCTCGGCTCCAAACTAAGGCAACATCAGCAACAACACCAATCAATACAGTGGATCACGGGCGGGGGACGACTTCTTGTGCATAAACGGGGACATACCTTTTCAATGGCGGAGGTCTGCTGGTCCATTTCTTGGTGGAGCTCCTGGTTGGTTTGCTTGAGCAGTGCGATCTCATCGCGTTGGTCGTCGATGACGCCGTGGAGTTCGCCTGTCTGGTGCTTGAGGTGCTCGATCCGAGTGGTGAGTTGTTTCTGTGGATAAAGTTCATTATGTAAATGAGACTGAGAACACTTCCAGCGCTGACATCAATAACTGAAAGCGTACGATCTCGTCGTCGTGGTGAACCTGTGTGGCCTCGTACTGCTTCAGCTTGGCCAGACACTCGTCTTTGTATCTGTCGCCACCATCAAACAAACCTCATCAGCCACATGTAGTTACCTAGGATCTCTCATCAACTTACGCTGAATGCATGGCGCGACTGAGCTCGGCTTCACTCTTCATGAGCTGCTTTTCGTACTCCGTACACACAGAAGAGAGCTGATCGACGTGTTTCAAGCCCACAGCTCGTAATGCACTTGACTCGAGACTGCGTCCACCAGGAGGAGCGGCTTCTCCTGTACCGTGGAGCTGGTGGCTCATCATCGTCTGTAGCTCCTGCATCACCCGTTCCTCCTTCGTCTCCTGGGCGAGCTCCACAGCTTCTTTCGAGCCAGTGCCTCGCTGAAGCTCACTTTCTCTGATAGTGAGTGCTGCTGTACTCTCCACAAGCTCAAGCATATACTTCTGGGCCTCGACAAACTTGCGTTTGTAGGTTTCCAGCTCCAGGAACACGAATTCCTGGACGCTTGCAGTCTTGGCGCGGTCGGCCTCGAGCTTCTGGAGATGCTGCTGCTGCGATTCGAGATGTGAGCTCACATCCAGAAGCTGGTCGAGCACGTGGGACTTCTTGAGCAGTCGGAAGTACAGCTCCATAGTGATTGGCAGTGATGGCTGCGGTGGCGTCACGCCCCGACTCGCATTATTAGGAGACGCACTAGGAGATCGAAGCCACGAGCTACGGTCTGTTGTGGCCATGGAGCTACACACTGGAGAAGCGCATCGCGGTGAAGCTCTCTTGACTGTGGCAGAAGCACTAGGAGATGCTCGTAGGGACGATATAGATGCTGAATGTTGGGCAGGAAGCGACTTGCGGGAGCTGAGAGGAGCTGGGGGCAGGGACGTGTTCACCGAGAGTGCGGGGCCAGGCCGCTTCAAGGTGGAGACTGTCGGCGTGTCTGAAGCCGCTACCATTGTTCCAATGAACTGCAGTGGCTCAATGGATGCGCGTTGAACTCAATCAGGTGGTATGATCGCTATGAAAAACAGGCTAAAAATATTAAACAGTGTGAATGTGGAGACTGTGACGTACCGTGCTCACGCACAAAGGCATCCTAGTGTTCCTCTTTACTGCTTCTTGCTGGCAAAAAACGCGTCTAGCGCCTTGCGTTTCTTGGCCATGGACGCCGCGATGTCTTCTTCATCCTCATTCGGGCCATCGCTCTTCTTGGATCGTTTGCCAGTCGTCTTCTTCAATGCTGCCTTGGTCGAAGCCTTGGTCGTCGCCTTCTCTCCCGCTGCAACAAAGCCATCAAGGCCTGATGTAGCTGCTCCCGCTGGTCCATTCGTAGACGCTGCGTCTGCTAGTCGCTTGATCTTGGTGACGTACGCGTCCATGCGGAACTTGCGCTTGAGCCCGGCTTCGTTCATGTACCGGACCTTGCCAAAGATCGGACGCTCCTTCCAGCCCTGGTCGTGTTTGCTGTCCATCCATTCAAATACAAATAATGTCAGCAAGGGAAGCAAGCCTGTTGTAGCATATAATCACATAAGAGATACTCACCCAAATGACCACGCGACGCCAGTGTACGAGTTCGGGTCCGGGGCGTCGAGCGCGTACTTGTTGTTCAAGTACAGCGCGATCCGGAAGCCGAGCTGCGGGCTCTCGGTCCACTCCAGGATCTTCTTGCACCAGTACATACGCATGTAACCGTGCATGCGGCCTGTGTGGACCATCTCCAGCTGCGCCGCGTTCCAGTACACGTCAAACGACTTGCCCTGCTCGAGCTGGTGGACGTCATAAAGGTGTTCGCGCTTGTCACTGGCGTGTAACTTCAGCGTGATGGTCGCGTACTCGGGCAGACAGCCCATGGTATCGTACTGGGAGTTGAACACGCACATGTTCACGGCCAGTTCACGGCGGACGATCATCTCTTCAAGGAATGACTCCTTGCCTTCCTTGGAGCTCGTGATCTTGCTAGCCTTGAGAGCGACTTCCACTGGACTGATGTGGCCGTGGCGCAAGTACAGACTCAGGTTACTGCCACCGTCTCCGCTTGGCTCGTTGCGATCGGTGGCGTACCGTCCCAGCTTCTCCTCCAAGAACGCCTTGCAGGTTTCATTCGCAGCGTCCTCGCCACCCGTAAAGATACTGACCCCACCAACCGTGCGATCCACATCCAGCAGCTTCAGCACTTCGCTGGGTTTGAGAACGTCCAGTGAGACGATTTGCTTGTCCTGTAGTAAGGCCTTTCCGACTGTGCGGCATTCGTGCTTGAGCTCTGCGGGCTGCAACTCAACGAGGTACTTCTTCAGTTGGCCTGTGACCTTGGGGCGGATGGTACGCGCCGCGTACTCCTCCTTCTGACTCGCTTGCTCGACTGGCACCACCACGTCGCCTTCCACTTGCACGATACCCCACTCTCTCGACTTGGCCTTGGCATCCTCGACGCACTGGGCCAGTGCGTCCTTGTACGGACGCAAATACGGACGATCCGTGATCACCAGTGCGGCATCACGCGCACACAGATCCAGCAGATCACTGCGGCTAGGACCAGTCTGTCGTGTGTCTTCTTCTTCATCGTCCTCCTCGTCCTCTTCCTCGGTCTCAGTCCAAAACTCAATGGGCTTTCGACTGGCGGACGCCTCGTGGTGGTGGTGGAGGACCTGGAAATTGAGCCCGCGCTGTTCGAGCTTCTGGGCGACGCTCGCCAGTCCTTCCAGTGCAAACTTGGCGTGGCGTTCCGTTGAGACGCCGAAGGCATTCGGGTCGCGAGGCGCGTAGGACGGCGGCACGACCGACCGGTCCGACAGCATGTACACGACGTGGAGCGGCAGCGACAGCGCGTTGGCCAGCGCCACGGCGTACTCCAGCGAGTAGTTGTAGCGCGACCGCACTGAAGTCTGCATCCAGTACAGCAAGTACTTGGCTTTCGCGGTGGTTGGTTTCTTGGCGGACGCTTGGCCTGATCGAGATACAGGAGATGCAGCATTGGCGACCGCCTTGGTCGTGGCGGTGGCCAGCCCATCGTACAGCCACTGCACGCGCTCCTTGTGGAGGCCGCTGGGCAGCGCGCAGGCTTCAATTACGCGACGCATTATAGTGAACCTTACTGCAGTAGTGACGGAGATGGTCGTGGACGCAAAATAGATGCTCGTGGTCGGAGCTGTTCGAGCTGCAGATAAGATCGGTGGTTAGGCTCGCACTGGTTTGACCTTGGGAGGTGAGTCGGCCGACTTCGGTGACAGCCGACGAGACAACCAAGACGAAACTCATCGAATTCGCGTGTTTTTCACAAAATAAGGTGCGGTGTTGAAACGTGTTTTGATACAGAATGACGACTCACAACCCGACCAGTTCAACTTGACCATGTTTGTGGTTCAAATGCACAAATGCACTCGACGCTACGACTGGGCCTGCTACTATACTAGTATCTACGGAGGCTTCTTCTGCAACTATATGAGGACTCTAACTAACCCATTCATCGCGCCATGTCTTGGAGCTCGCGGCCGATGAGATATCGCTCGTTGCGGATCGACTCGGCCAAGTTGCTGGTCCATTGCTGCATGAACGAGCCGGACCGCATGAGCAGAAACACGCTGGCTGTGCCCAGTGCACACAGCGAAAACGCGGCGTTTTCGAACTGTGCAGCCGATGGCCACAGCACCAAGAGCGCAGTCGACTGGACCCAGCACACCACGAGGATCGCCAGCAGCGTGCCGAGGAGAGGGTACAGCACGAACTCCATGAAGAGCTTCACGTCAAAACAGCGCTCGGCGATGTTGTCGTGGCGCAACCGAACGGCGTCGTTGTCGTGGACGCGGATGTTGAACATGATCTGCTTGTAGCTCTTTCGCATCGCGGCGATGATCCCGTCAGGCTCGCCGGCATCTTCTGCAGGTCGCACGACCTCGTTCACTGGCACGCCGTCTCGTACGAGTTCCTCGTCGGCCTCGCCATCCACGAACTCCTCATCTTCAAACAGCTCGTCCTCCATGATCTCGTCCAGCAAGTCTTCGTGGTCGGCAAACTCTTCAAAGTTCTCATCAAACTCGTCGTCAAGAGGCACGGCCTGTCGGTTTCGTCGTCGTCGCCGGTTCCGCTTCAGTGTGAAGCAGCAGACAAACCACACAGCCACGTTGAAGACCAAGTAGCCCATCCAAAAGCTCTACAGGTAAGAAATCAGGTGTCTCAGTCAGTCCTAAACCCTAAACAGGCCGAAAATCAGTCAGCAAACCAATCAAATCCAAGTACGCACCTCAAACCACGTCGCGTTCGCCGCAGGAAAGCATGCCGACAGGATGAATCCCACGAAGAGCGGACACATGAAGGCCCATCCAACGACACTCGCGATCGCGTTGCCCGGAGTCATGTTCTTCACGCAGTATCCACGGCGTGCAAGAGCTGGCTCGACCTGGTCTTCTGGCAGAGTCACCATGTTCAGCGCGTTCAGACCATTTGCGATGTACCACACGATTTGCACGCCGGCACCCAAGGCAAGCGGGTCATGGGAGATACCAGTCAGACGCTCAAATGGGCCCATACACACGCGGCCCAGGAAGAACGTGCCGAAGATGATCGCGCCCATGGACGTCACCAGCATGAACCAACTGATGACTGCCAGTGTGGCAACGCGAGCGTGCAGGAACTTCTTCGGGAAACGGCGACGAAGAAGCTGATACTCAGCCGGCTGCGGGTCGTCGAGTCCATCTTCTGGCCATGGCAGATAGCGGCGGCCGTGAATTCGAAGTTCTTCTGGTGGCATGGCATGCTGTGGGTGGAAGTGCAATGGAGGTGGGCCGAGCACATACTCACCACCACGGTTAGCCCACGTGATCTTCACGCGTGGCATCAAGTACGAAGTGAGACCGAGTTTGTTGCAGAAAAACAGCATACCCAGATGCTGGAAGCGACCGATTTCGTTCTTGGCATGCTCGAGAATACCCAGCACAATGAGGTGGACGATCAGCAGCTCCACTGGGACTTGAATCTCCGGCACGTAGTGCTGGAAACGAAGCTTCATCGGGAACACGTCGGTCGTCACGGCGTGGAAGAGTCGGATGGGCACGTGGATCAAGACCACGAGCAGCGCCGCGTAGATCAGCAGCGACAACATCATGCGTCGTGCGTGCTTCATGCACGTCTCACTCAGCAGCGAGCGTAGCAGGTCCGGATGCGCTTCCTGAGGTCGGATGACCTTGGCAAGGATGTCTGGGTGCATGACTTCACGCAGCTGGAGCACCGAGACTGTAATGAAAAGCATGAACGTGATACCCAGCACCCAGTGGACAAGCAGTGCGCCGAGCATGTTCTCAAAGCAGAACGTGATGCGATCTTGGAGCGTGACTTGGAACAATCGAAGCGTGGCCATGTCGATACCGATGCCCAGGATGATAGGCAACGCCACCATCTTCAGGAGCAGGAGAGTGGAGACCTTGACGATCGCAGTGAGGCATCGCAGCGCCCACAGCACACCACCCATGAGCGGACGGTGGATGAAAGGCGAGGCGGTGGTCACCATCCATCGCCACAACACAATCGTGAAGCAAATGGAGAGATAGCCGAAGAAGCACGTACACAGATCGACCAACTGAAGGCAGTCGCCGTTGGTCTTGGCAGTTTCGATAGCCTTGGAGAGCGTGCGAACGAAGAACAAGCCGAACGGAAGCTCTTCAGGAGGCACGGAGCCGTCAGTAGGGTACGACAACAGCGGCGTTGGAGGCAGCGCCGAGTAGATCTTCATACTCGCCGTCAAGATCGTACTGCCAAGCGTGTACGGGATGAACGCGAACAGTCCGAGGTACGCGCCATTGAACGCCAACAGCCACGACACGTTGCGGAAAAGCACGTTGACATCACCACGCAGACCGAGCAGCTCATCCATCGCGATGTTGATCTCCATGTGCTCAAAGTCATCGTCCCACCCATCACGGTCGTTGTTTGGAGCCATTGGGCGGTTGTTACGTGGTGGCGCTGGAGGGGCTGGTGGTGCGATGCGTGGAGGCGCCGCTGGCTGGTCTGGTTCCTCTCGAGCCGCGTGCAGTGGTCGTCGTTGACGTAGCTCTTGCTCCGGTCGGTGGTCGTCCAGCAGCACGTCGTCCTCAGCTGCGCGGTCGTCGTCATCCCGCGGTGGAAGCCCCAGCTCTGCGATTGGATGCGGCGCAAACACACCAGCAAATGGCATCGCGTGGGGGTCTTCAACATCTTCTTCGTCGGAAAAGTCGTCTTCGTCACCGCCAAACAGTGGTGGTCGGTTATCCACTGGAGCTGCTTGGGCATGTGGCTGGGGCTCGAGCTCATGCTCGTCCACGGCCACTGGTGGCAGCATGTTGTGGTTGTGTGCGTGGTTGTGGTGGTGGTTGTGGTGGTGGTGGTGCAGCGGCTCATCACCAAGCTCATCGATGTGGTCCAAGTGGAACCGCAAGAAATCAGCAAACGACATGAGCGCGAGGAACGAGAAGATGATCACGACGATGAGAATGATGCCCGAGAAGATGTCGGCGGCGATGTGCGGCAGGTCGGTGCGCTCCGAGAAGTTGACGTTCACCATCGCGGACGCGCGCAGTAGCCACATGCGGTAGAGCCAGCTCGTGCACCACGGCGCGGCGCCCAGCCACAGGATCACGGCCATAATGGCACGTACAACGAACGGAAACCACTTCTTGAACGCCACCGAGAGCACGGTCGCGACCAACTCGCTCCAGGGCAGCACAGCGGGTGCGGTGGCGTCGTACAGTGGCTTGAACTCGAACTTGTAGCCACACAACTCGCAGAACGACTTGCCCGAGTGCTCGAGCCACTGCTCGAGACAGTCCGAGTGCGTGAAGCGGATGCTGCCGCTGCACTTGCACGGCGCGAACAGGCGACGGTCAGGCTCCTACAAGCGAATCATCGTGCAGTCAGTTGAATGCTCATCATTAAGGTCAGTGCATCAGTGTAGACGTACCGCTTCCCCGCGGCACACGCGACATTCGGCCTCGTCGTCGGACAGCTCGCCGTCGTCTAACGCCGAGAACATGGGGCTCGTCACCGGCAGCGGCACCGTCGCGAACGCAGCGTCGCGTGGCGTCGCCACCACGGCCGGCGCACCCGCATTCGCGTCGTGGAGATGATCCAGATGCTCCATAATGCCAGGAGACTTGGTGCTTTTTGTTGGTTTGTTGGTGTTTGTTGGCGAATTCTGCGGCCGCCGCACAGTCTAAAAAGATAGACGCTGACACCGATAGACTGCTATAGTACACCGACGTGGACAATGGAGCGCCACTGGAACACCGATGCAAGATATCGTTGGCGCAGGATTGGTGTGGTCACCCCTGTCACAGACCAGTCAGTCAACCCGCCACACACACGGATAGTGGCGAATGCACTTGGCGGAAATGGTTTGCAGCTCGTCTCCGTCGGGCTTCCTTCCGCAAAAACAACGACACCAACTTGAGCGAGCGAGAGAGGTGACAGAAAGCGACAGGGCCAGCTGGACCCACACTCCCAACCCAGGAGCCTCTCTAATCAGGTATGAACCTCCACTGTTGGGTACCTCCCTGTAGTAAATGATATGTAACCTTCATTATATGATGTGTTGGCGGATGACATCACCAAGTTGTCGTTCCTGATGGAGTGGGTGCCAGACTGCGTCCCTTGGGGGAAACATTGGATGCGGCTGGATATGGAGGTGATCACGGAGGAACGGAGTGTAGATGACATGGTGCTTCATACCCTCTCGGCCTCACACAAACATACAGCACGAATGCACACGCTCTTTTCTACTGTAGTCCGTCTCCTGCATGTGGTCGCGTGGAGGAGACCCGCTCATCCTATTTCTTTGCCTTCTTCTTGGTCTTGGGGGCATCTCCATCTTCGTCACTGGACGCGCCGTCGCGGGGCACTTCACCCCAGCCACCGGCGGGCAGGTTCTCGGGCTTCATCGCATGGCGCTTAATGTACTTGTTGAGCGAAAACATCGTGACGGTGTCACGCATGAACACGCGTTTCAGCGTGTCATCCAGCAGGATCGTGCGCTTGTCGGATGGGTCTTGCAGGTTGTGGGCTCGGATGTATTCCCAGATCTGCTTCACGATTTGCGGTCGCGCGAGACGGTCGGAGCCGACTACTACTGCGAGCTCAGGGGAGATTGCCAGCTCAGCATTGAATGGGTTCTTCTTCGGCTTCTTCTCGCCGTCCTCATCATCCGCTGTGGACGCCACCTTCTTCTTCTTCTTCGCGGCCGCCGCTTTCTTTTTTGCTACCTTCTCCTCGTTATCCTCATCGCTGGAAACGCCATCACGGTGGATATCGTTCCACCCGCCTGGACCCAGCTCCTCAGGCTTGCGCACGTGACGCTTCACAAACTTGTTGACCGAAAACATGGTGACCGAGTCCCGCTGGAACACATTCCGCAGTCGCTCGTCCAGCAAGATCACGCGCTTATTGTTTGGGTCTTGCAGATTGTGCTCGCGGATGTACTCCCACAGCGCCTTGACAATCTGTGGGCGCGCCATCGTATCCGCGCCGACAACGCCCGCCAGTTCCGGCGACAGCGACAGCTTCATGTTGAACGCACTCGACCCACCGTTCCCAGACGGCGCCGCGCCATCGGCCCCACGCTTGCGCTTCGCTGCTGTCGTGGCGGCAGCGGCCTTCTTCTTGGCTGGGGCGGCCTTGGCCTTCTTTTTGGCCTTACTCGGTGCAGCGCGCTCTTCTTCTTCGTCATCGGCGTCATCCTCCTCGGCGTCACTTGGCTCTGGCTCATCCTCTTCATCAGCCTGCTGCTGCTCCTCGATTATCCGCAATATACACGCGTTGATGACCTCCTTGTACTCGGACAGATCCATGCCGAACTGCGTCTCGAGCTGCTTGCGGATCATGCGCCGCGAGAGCTGCTCCAGGTCCGCGCCCTGGAGGATCGTGCGGATCGCGTCATTGAGTTGGCCTTCATCCACATGCGGCGTCACAACATGCTCGACCGGGAGGTTGAACTCGAGATTGAGACCGTGGTCGCTGTCGTTCATCGCGGCCAGTCTAACGAACTCACTACGCCAGTGGAAATTAGGTCGGGGAGTCGCCTTCTCAACGCGTGCGAGCGACTCTGGAAGAAGCCGTTGTCACGCCACGGTGCAAATGAGAAAAAAAACCTAAACGAAAAACCTCACCTCAACGCGACGCCAAAATAACCCAAAATAGTGAACAGTATCACAGGAATCAGATTCGTCGAATCTGAGAACCACTGCCCAATCCAACTAACGAAAGGCAAAATGGATACCGCACACGCAGGCGCCAATACAGACTGCAACTACACTATCTACGCTTCTCGCTCGCTCGATCACTCACGCCTACAGCTCCTCATCGTACGTCCCGATGGAGCGATCCGATCCAAGAGCTTCATCGTCGTCGCCGCCCACTGCGGTGGAGGTACTCCAGTCACTGTGGAAACTGGACATCATGACCGAGCCCCCTTCGAGGATCGCTGGGACGGCTGAGTTCGCCGACCCGTACGAGTCTCGACCCTCATCCGACTTGGACTCCTCCTCCTCGAACTTGAACTCGTTGCGGAAGTCGATAGGTGAACTGGTGGTGTTTCTGTGTGCACTGAGCGCGTAGGTGCGTGGAAGGCTCGACGTCCAAGTGGCCAACAAGTTGCTCGCGCGGTCGTCTGGGGTACCCATTCCTTGGGCTTGCAAGAATGCTCTGCGGTGCTGATCGAAGATCTTCTCGACACTTGTGTCTGTGTCGATGTCGCTGCTAGCCGAATCAATGCGGCCTCGTTCGCAGTCGGAGCCCTCCCAGTCGGAGTCGGACAACGCGTTCACGTCTTCATCAAACGAGACAGGAGGATCGCTGCTCGTCCGATCAGATCGGGAAGCTTGCGAGTTAGCTCCATTGTTGAGAGAGCTGTTGCCGTCACCGAGCGATGGGCTGCTATCCCCGTCTTCCTCGTGCTCGTGGATGGTCTGTGATCGGCTACTTGGATCGGAGCGAGTGGAGCGGTCGCCAATGCTGGATACGTTCAGTAGGTCACCCGTGCTGGCGGCTCGGCTGCTCACATGGGCCTCCGACTCCTTTCGTGGCGGCGGCCGACCCATGAATGTGTCGACGCTGTGATGACCGGACGTCAAGCTGGGCGACGGAGGATACCAGTCGAAGTCCAACTCACAACTGGTGTTCTTGCTCGGAGCTGGAAGCGTTTCGCTGACCGAGGCCCGCCGCTTGATGCGTCGAGTATCGCGCCAGATGAGCAAGGCTGCCACAACTGCGACGGTGGTGATCGAGCCGACGATGATCATCAGTGACCACTTCGACTTGATGGACGTCAAGTTGGAGCCTTTGTTCGCCTGCGGTGTAGCAGACCAGGGTGCGTCCGTCGTTGGAGAGCTGCCACCATCCGCACTTCTTGCTGTTGTCGGCTCCGATGTTGAAGGGAGAGTCGTGGTTGATTCTGGCACGAAGGTAGCCGCACGCGATGGTCTGGACGTGAAGACTGGCCTTGTGGTGTAGACGACAGTAGGAATTGGAATTGCCGCAGTTGCTGGCCCCGCTGGCGATCGAGTGAAGATTGTTGTTGACGTCTGCGTTGTCCGAGGCGTTGGTGGCGTTGACGGTGTTGACGGCGTTGTTGGAGCGGGTGGAGAGGTAGATGTTGGCTGTGCAGTTGGACGCCGCGTAGACGCCACAGGTGAAGGGGCCGTTGATGAAGGCGAGCTGCTTCCTACATCCCGGGGAGTAGGTGCGGGTGTTGTAGGTGCGGGGGTGGGAGCCTTGTTCACGTCGTAGTAGATGGGCTTCACCGGCTTTAGCGTTGGTGCCAAAGTGGGTGACGGCTTCGTTGTCGCAACTTCTTCAGAAGAAATCGTGGCGGTGTTGTCGAATGACGCCAGATCAGAGAATGTAAACCGATTCCCCTCGGCAGCGAACGCCTCGGCCTGTTCCCTCACCAACTGATCATATCGACTGCTGCTCGCATCACTGCCCTCGACTGAAACCATGCAGACGATCAATGAGACACCATAATCATTTCTCACCCATTGTGTGCAACAAAACACTCACGTGGAAGCGAGTCAAAGTCGAACACATTCGGGGACGCTGTCTGTGGAGGTGGCGTTGTCCGCGGCGGCCTGGACGTGGATCGCAGATTGCCTACACCAGAAGCGGAAACACTCGCAAAGGTCAGCATTTCCGCACCAGACAACACCTCACATCATAACGCCATCGCACCGTACCTGGATGGTTTCCTGCCACGACGCCAATCAGCAGACATGTCGTTATCACCCTCATGGCGGTGAAGACGCCTATCGGGCGAGATGACGCAGGAGGTCGTCGCATACTGTACTCGGCTCTCGTGCGTGTTTCCTTCTTGATGCCCCCTTCTTCTTGCTGTTGTTTGAGTAGATGCTGTCGTGCGACTTGGGTGTGGACGGTGGTGACGGACCACAGTAAATCGAGTTCTGGACGGCACGTCCGGAGAGCGTCCAGCTTGCCCAGTTTATCCAGCATCCGACTTGTCCAGTTCGTCCAGCGTCCAGCGTCTGAACAGCCCATGCGTGTGAAAGGGCGCAATCACTGAGTCGGCATCGTGTGTACGTGTGCCGAACTCTGGTTGAATACCCCAGCACGTCATGTGGCGTCCTCCGACCTCAAGCGAGAGATCTCTATCCATCGTCCGGCTCGCACGGTGACAGCCTTGTGTTCCTAAAATCCATGCGGGGACTCGAACTCCTGCCTTGGCCACACTGTGGATATCACACTGGATGGAGAAGATCCAGAGATGTGAGTTCAGGACTCGTTGCTCGTGCAATCAGCGGGTGGGTCAGGTCAAGGGCCACTGCCTTCATTACTCGCGGCTGCCTGATAGCACATCGCTGGAGGGACAACCACACGCACACGATAAGGTATTGCACGTTTATGAGTCACTGCATCTCCTTTCCGCGCAGGACGCCAATGGTGTCGGGCATGTGGAGGACGATCTGACTTGTCGATTGGAATTGCTTCGGTGCACTTTGCTCAAAGTCATCATCTCGACGTGACAACAACGACCTTTCAGGATCTCGTGGATCTAACTTTAGCCAGCTGGGCGTGGATGGATAACCGCAGCGGTCAGTCACTGAAGTATGATAGTGTGGCTCTTTTGTCATCGTCGTGCGCGCCTAAATCGGCGTCTATCAAGGTCTATCCAGGCAAAGCACGTGAGTTGGTGACGTAGCGCGTTAGCCGTGTGATAGACTCCCTTGCCGTCCATGGCAATTAGTCACCGAGTCCCGCAATCATCAGCCTAACCATCTTCTCCGACGCGAGCCCGTGTCATCCGACTGTTGGTTAGATCGACCGCGGATTAACCACAACTGAAGCCATGATCAACTCGGACCGCACAGCGACGATGTCTCATGATGAGCTGGTCGTGCTTCAGCTCCTGGAGGAGATCAGCCAACTGATTCTCCCCAGTCCTTCGGGTACACCACCGTCCACGCTACGGCTCCAAGCCGCGGCGAAGCTGTACTTGGACACGCGCGACACCTTCGAAGTGATTGAGCGCAGCGTGGAGAGCCACCTCCACCAGCGACCAAAGTTCCTACGCAAACTGAGCAAACGCAACGGCCTCAATCAGACGCCACGTGATTCCCTCGTCATGAGTGGAGACGGAGGCACCAGTGCACCGACCACAGCACGGCAGCAAGTCGAAGCGGAAGCGAGTAATGGTGCAATGCCTGCTCGGTCCGAGCCACCCTCCCGACGATCCAGTGTGAAGTTTTCCGAAGCTGATACACCGCCAGTAAATGAAGTAGTGCTCGATCGTATCCAGGAAATGTTTCGGTACTTGGGGGAACGGCTCAGCCGTCCGATTCTTGACGAGCTGCGCGATCGCAAGCTGACGATCCAAACCGCTTTACACTACGTTCGCTTCCTGCCGCAGGACGCTCAGTGGGCGGCGTATCGAGAGCGACGCGATGAGGAAGTGCGGCTCGCGTACAATCCGCAGAAGCAGAGCAACGAGACGCTGCTCCAGCAGCTCAAGCGCAACGCCGAGTTTGTCAAAGAACAGATCCGCAAGGACGTCAACTCGGTGTGTATCTTCAGCTCCGATGGCACACTGTCCACGATCTTTGGGGACGATATCTCCACAGACAACGAAGCCGTGGCCGAGAAATTTGAAGTGCTGATTCGCGACGTGTACTCGCGGTATCTGCTCTCGATCATCGACATCAAGATGGATCAGCTGATGCGGGTCTCGGAGCAATGGCAGCAGGATATGGCCATCATGGGCTCGTCGCCCGTCACTGGGGACGCGCCACAAGCGCGGCTGTATCTGCGGTCGCGCAAGTTTCGCGCCAAGATCCCGATCTTCCCGCAATTCATCACGGCGATCGACGAGTCCTGGAGCACGGCGGTGCTTCCCCCGACGCCGCCAGGCCAACAAGCACGCGTGTTAGTCGCAGACCTGAACCATCTCGGTGTGTGGTGGCAAAAGTCGGTTCTTGCAGCGACGGATCGAGACGTGACGACTGTCCACACCGACGAAAGCCGAGGGATTATCGGTGCTAACGCGTCGCTCGATGGTCAGATCTACGCGCCACTCATGCACGACAACTACAACGATTTCCTGCGAAAGTACGCTAAAAATGGGGGTATCGCCAAGTGGCAGGGCCACCGATTGCTTGTGAATAATGGCAAAGACTCGCTGTGGGTGGAAGTGACGGTCGTGGAGGCCGAGGACCGTAAATTCAAGCTACAGCTCAAGAAAACGATAGAAAAGCACCATGAGACGGCGGCGTGGCAGCAATTAATCGCAACCAACGAGTGGATCCAACTCAAAGACATCAAGCTATGTGTCGTCCCTCCGAATCCGAGCTTCCGCGTCCACATGGGACTCAAACTCCGCACGATGATTGATGTTTTCCAGAGCCTCGTGACCGAAATCAGTTCTATCTTTCCGAACGAAGACCTTGAAATGCGCGTGGGGCGGTCATTGTGGCAGGCTGTAGAGCCTTCGATCAGTCGCGGAGAGCACGTGTTCGCTCGGTATTTTCGCTCAGTGCTCAACCAAGAGTGGCAGCCGCGACGGCACACCGCAACGCAACACACGGAACGATCTGCGTCCGTGCTGCTATCGTCCGCTTCGGTCAGGCATTTGGTGGCAGCTCTGGATCATTCTACAGCGAGCACAGGCTCGATCAGCGGACCGTCCACGAGTTCTCCTCCCGTGATCTCACCAGCACGCCGCCGTCTTTCGTTGAGTGCAGCGAGCCACGCGAACAACGCGGCCTTATCAGTCGAGGCGGCATATTTTGATGACAAGGGCGTGTACCACTACCAACTACAGCTCGCTGATGTACTCATGCGGGTCAATGAGGCACCAACCAAGATGTCTCCGTTTGAGAAGCTCTCCCACCATCTTTTGGAAGAGAAAGAGATGATCGGCAGTTGCATCCACAACAACAATATCGCATTAGGGCGTGCATTCGCGCAGATCCTCCAGGAAAAGCTGACACGGCTAGCGAAGCAGGTCCAGGCGAAGCTCGAGCAGGACGACAGCAGCTCACTTGAGGCTGTGGTCACAGAGTACGCTAATGCTACGCGGTTTCTGTACGTGTGGCACATCGTGCGCCATGAATTAGACACGACCGCCAAGCAGCGCCGCAGTAAAGGCGACAACGCCAACACCATCCACACCGAGTGGGTCGATCGCAGTTTCCATCGCATGGAGGCTCTCATCACAGCCATACTCCAGCTCCAACTACAGTATCTCCAGCGCGTGTTCTTCCATGAGTGCTCGAGCCAAGTGCTACCAGGGATCTGCGAGCAGGACTGGACAGCGTGCAAGCCGTGGTTTTCCAACTCGCGGTGTACGTACGCGATCCAGTTTGCGATCATGCGGATGCAAAACCTGTTTGAGAATGTGATCCTCAAGTTACTGAATCAATACGAGCGCGTGCTGAGCGTCCATGAAAAGATGCACGAGATGGCGTCGTGGCTCGTGGTGGACTTGGTGTCGTGTATCGCGACTATGTATGAGAGCATGGCAGTCTCCCGCGCTCGCTCCGTGCAGTGGAAGATGGACGTGCTGTACTTTGTCGTCGGTGTCCATAAAATGCTGCGGCTGCTTGATAAAATGCTCGCACCCAAGTCAACCCACGGCCACCAGACAAGCAGAGGAGCCAAGAAGCGTACGTTGGATATCGTGGCTGCTGATGATGGTGGTGTGGATGGATCCGATTCATT
The DNA here is from genome assembly GCA_023337615.1 of Pythium brachiatum. Taxonomy (NCBI): domain Eukaryota; phylum Oomycota; class Peronosporomycetes; order Pythiales; family Pythiaceae; genus Pythium; species Pythium brachiatum. Next base: position 37,029 of record JAADXI010000034.1, on the reverse strand, counting down.
TCGCTGACGGTTGCTTTGTTGGTTTTTGTAGCTTGTACAGTGATCCGAGAGATGTGTTTGAGGCTGCTGGCTTGTATGGCCGTGCGTGTGGCGCCAGCGATCATCGTCGCGGAGGAATTGACCACCAGATTCGAGATGAAAACTGTGCTCGAGCACCAGGTCGATACGATCACCGAGTTTGAAGTCTACATCACTGCGATCCGCGCAGCCTGTGGGATCCACCGCCAGGCATCGAGTGTGATGATGCTGGATGAGGTATGTGGCCTCTAACTGACAGTTATCTGTTCTAGCTTCGCGTGTTCTCACTGTGTTTTCCTATTGACCAACACAGGAAGTGACGATGTGGACCAACCACAGCGTGTTTGGTGAGATGGATTTGAAGCACCTGGCCGACATCGAGCTGAATGTACGTTCTCCTCTCCCCTACTCTGTGGCCACAGCACAAGACCACTCATGATGCTTGCTTTGTAGTGGTCTTCTCTCATCTCCCGGTCGGGTCTGTCTCCCGACGCCATGCTGTCCAATATCAAGCTGCGCCACGAGCTCGGCAGTTGGGAATACCCACCGCTCACAGACGAGCAACTGAAAGAACGAGCCCGACTGCAAGAGGTAGGCTTCTCTACTGTAACCCGTGGACGCCTTGCAATTCGATGGTTGAACTGAGGAGCCTTTGGGTATGTGCTTGGCAGTGTTTAAACCGCGTGGAGGCCCAGAAAGAGTTCCAGCTACCACCAGAACGCCCGCCTTCTGCTCATCAAAGCGCCAGTCGAGGCTCCACGCCGGATCCAAACGATCCACTAGCTCCGTTTCAAAGAGCTTCTGGAAGTTCTCGTTCATTTCAAGGCCCAGCAGTGAATGGGGAAGAGAAGCAAGCACAATTGCTGCCAAACCATCCACTGCCAGAGCACTCCGAGCCTGCGCCCATCAAGCGGACATTGTCGGTATCCCAATCGCCCACCAAACCGATCCACACAGAGATCCTGATAGCTGTCGCCGTGCCCCCGCCACCAGATCCAGTGGCCGGCGAGCACAATCAGCCTTAAAGAAAATACAAGTCGAGTTGACACTGGAGTATTCTCTTCATATGCGGCATCCACCGTATCGTATCATGTGCACGTGACAAGAATAGGCTCGTACAGTAGCATAGTGGGCATATGCCAAGACCAAGAGCACGAAGAGCAGCGTCGTATCCTCCACTGGAGCGTTCGGTATTTATGTTCTGCTGGATCAGCCCTCGGGCTTCACGGTGGCCTGGGCCCAGGCTGCCTTGTGCGGGAAGCAAGGATCCTGTGTCTTGCTCTGTGTCTTGATCACTGTCGCTCCTTCAATTCGCACAGCAGCTATTACGCACCATGAAGCCCAAGGCTTGCGTGTCTCGCCGCCTCCAGCGCGTGGTCTCGGCGCTTCTTCTGTTCGCTCCCTATGGCGTCGTGGACGCTCAGTGGACGCGTCTGAGCGAGTACACCCCCACCGCTGCACGCTCTGCGAGCCAGCAGACACAGCCGCTCAAGCGAGCAGCTCACTCGCTCGTGGCGTTCCAGGACTCGCTGTACCTGTTCGGCGGCATCGGCGACACCAACACTGAGGAAGACCACGAGTACGACGACACGTGGAAGTACGATATCGTGAATGATAAATGGACGAATCTCGTGGGTGATGGGGACGGCTCGCCCACAGGCTTCAGCGGCAAAGACATCTCGCCACAGCGTCGCTTCCACCACTCCACAGCTCTCCACTCCAATGCGACGGTGAACGAGATGGTGGTCTTCGGTGGACTCTCGATGATCCCCAACTCCACGGTGGTCTCCAGCAAGTACACGGATATGGTGGTCACGCAGTACAACGATGTGTGGCGGCTGTCGCTTGGCGCTGACGGCACCGAGGTCTGGCAGGCGGATGCTGCTCCGCTCAGTGTCTCCTCGTTCTCTGTAGCCGCCGCTGGCTCGACTGGAGGAAGCCTCACAGGACCGATGGGGCCGGCCATGGCCAAGTCGTTGTCTGTGGCCGCGGACAAAGAGCCCCATGCACGCTCGGAAGCGGGAGCTGTGGCCCATGACGGCCAGCTCTACGTCTACGGTGGGATCTCCTACGACGACTCTGCAGAATCGACGCCCACGGACTACGCCGACTTGTGGCGATACGATCTCAGTGCTCGTACGTGGACGCAGATCGTCACAGACGATGGCATTGTGCCGCCTGCTCGCTTTTCACACAGCTTTTCCAAGTTCACCACCGATACAAACGAGACGTTTCTCGTCGTGTTCAGTGGCCGCCACTTGGAGCTGCCGTCCTGGAGTCTGCTGGGTGATACGTGGCTGTTCTCGCTCTCCACGCAGAGGTGGCGGCTCGTGCCCAGCACACCAACCGTGCAGCGAGCCTACACATCGGTCATCACGACTGGCGGTGCTGTGCCGAAGATGTGGTTCTTTGGCGGCTACTTCCGGCCACGCCAGAGCTCCAGTGGGTACGTGTACGACGACATGGTCAGTGGGTTTTTCACGCCGACCGACTCGTCCAACGCCTCTGCGCAGCTCCAGTTCTACCACGCTGTGCTCGGCCCAGAGGATGCCGTGCCACCACTGCGCTACAACCACCGCGCAGTGCTCTGGCGCGACACGATGATCATCCACGGCGGCAGCTACCAGTCGCAGCGCGGCGACGTGTGGATGTTCAACCTCACGACGGCGACTCTGCGCAAGGACTCGGCCACTACGATGCCCGTGAACTTGGAGACGCTCGTGTACGTGCTCGCGGGCTTCGTGTTCTCGATCGTGCTCGTGCTGCTCATGCTGATCGTCCGCTGGCGGCGAATCGATCGACGCAACGTACGGTCTCCCTTCGTTCCCCTCTCTCTTGCTGGCATATTGGTTCACTGACGGCTTGATTGTTGTGTTGATCAGCTCGAAATTGCACGCATGCGAGGCGTGGCCGCCATGCGTGGAGTCGCGAAGGAGCGACTGGAGCAAATGGAGATCACCAAGTACAAGAAGCCGCTTGCAGCCGATGGCACAGTCGCAACGCCGCCTCCAAACGTCGATGGAGACGATTACCGCAACAACGAAGACGTTTGCCCGATCTGTCTGGTACGTTGAAGAGCGATCTTGCTTGTGTATGCTGTAGTGCTGACGAGTGGGTGTTTTGTGCTGTAGATTGAGTTCGAAGAGGACGAGGACGTGCGCAACTTGCCCTGCAAGCACTTGTTCCACGTGCCCTGCATCGACGAGTGGCTCAGCCGCAACACGGTGCGCTGCTTCTATCTCCTTCTCCCTCTTTCCCTGGACAACAGCAACGCGACTTACCATTTCCCCATCGTAGACCTGTCCGATGTGCAAGAACAACCTTGATCTAGACTCAGTGGACATCGCGATCGCTCCAGATTCGCCCACGCAGACGCCGTTATTCCTACGGCAGCCGAGTGCAACAACGCACCACCAGCTCACGTTCCCACCACCGCCCGTGTCCGGAAGTGCTGCAATCGCTGAGCCACGCGGTGGAGCGATCGTCACGCCCGTGGTGACCCACTCGGGGCACTCGGGGTCGCCATGAAACTATTGAGCCTACGGGCAGCGTGACTGAACGCCTTCTATTTAATCACGGAGGAACAACGCCACATCTCTTTCTCCTCTCCTTGCCAGCCACGTTCGTGGGCTGCTGTATCTCTATCGTCGTCGCTGGTTGCTCTGTTTTTGCTGCACGAGCAGCTCTCTTGTCACCGTGGACAACCGCTTGAGCTCTTCAGGCGTCGCAGGGCCACCAGCACTAGGTATATACACACACAAACACATAGAACACATCCATCAGTCCAACCGTAGAGCCATAATCACCATACCACAGTACTCACATCCAGCGCACGCGGCCCTTGCTGTCGACCAGGTGCACGTAGCCAACGAAGCTGTTGTACAGATCCAACTGCGTGCGGAAGGGATCGCAGCGGCCAAAGTGTGCGTAGGTCGCGTCGTGGAGCGGCTCCGGGGTCTTGTCCTTGAGTCCCTGGATGATCGAACCCTGCACGAGCTTCATGTACCAGTCTTCAATCACGTTCAACGTGAGCACCTGCACGTTTTGGCTGGCAAACTCCTTCTGGAACGGCTCGCGCCACGCCGGCAGCATGCCCAAGCCAAAGTTCTTGAACGAACTCACGATCAGCGTCGCGTGCTTGCCGCTCTTGGTCACGAGCTGCTCCATATCAGCGACACTACCCAGCAGCGACTTGACTTGGAGCGACGGCACGCTGCGCGCCTTGTCCACGGGGATGAGCTGCTCCGTGCCCACGAGCACCTTGCCGTCCGTGTCGTTGAGCTGCTTGAACTCGGCGATCATGTTGGGGCGGTACTTCTTCTCCACTTTCTTCTCGGCTTCTTCAACGAGGATGTCGATGGCCTCCATCATGTCGCGCAGGTTCTTCATGGGCTTGGAAAGCACGCTGGACGCGTCCTTGGCCGGTGGCTTGGCGTCTTTACCCGTGGAGGTCGTGGCGGAAGACGCGGTCGTAGATTGCGCTGCATCCGCTGGTTCTTTCGCGCCCGCTTTCTTCTCGCTTGTGGATGCATTAGACGCATCGCTGGAGAATGCACGCAGCGCATGGAGACGCACAGAACCACGCAGAGAGCACGCCACCACGCCGCGAAGTGGCGTCATGAGGCCCATTCTAGTCATTTTGTTCCTGGCCGTTGGTTGATTGGGATCCAAGTTGCGCGAAGGTTATGTTGCATTCGTTAACGTTGCTGGTATGGAAATTGCGTACATTCGTGCAACCTCCTGAATGTTGAAGTGATCTTGGCTCAAAATAGTGCGGGGGAAACTGAGCTGCAAGTACTCTCCATGGAGGCAAGTTAGGAAGCTGGACTGAGGACCGAGGCTGTGCGTGGTTTATACGCTTGCCTGTGTTGCTGGCTTATTTGCAGACTCAGTGCACGGCGGTGTTCTGAGCCATCGCCTGTTAGTTGGAGGGAAGCGAGCCGTGGAATCAATCGGACGCGAACGGACCGACAAAGCCCCCGGTGAATGCAGCTCTAGTCAGCTCACCACGACACTAGCCCACTCGTGTGAACATGTCGATCTTTGGCGGGTCGGGACGCTTCCCGGACGACCCGGTGAGGTCTCCAGGGCCAGTGTACGGCCGTGTGGAGATCAAATCGAACGGAAGTGTCGTCATGAAGCGCGACATCCACCCGGTGGACGAGACGCGGAAATGGGGAAAGCGAGAGAGCTGGATCGGAGGTGCAGTGCTTGCCCCCAGTTAACTATGGACGTGGTGGTTGATGAATGACGGTGTGGTTGATGGCGTGGTTCAGGAAACAACTCACCGAACATTCCAGTCGTCGCGAAGAGTGAGGACCATGTTGTCATGGATCGAAGGACTGCTGATGAAGGGAGCTGATGTTATGGTATTTTGTGTATGGACAGCGGAGAGCCACCTGGCACCAGGCCAATACAACACAAGCGTGGAGGCAGTCAAGTCCCAAGCACCCAAGGTCTCCTTCCCAAAGTCGAATCGCTTCCTATCCCAGAAAGGTACCAACTCCATCTGCATTCATCGCTTTCATCCACTGTTGCTCACACAATCTTGCTTCTGCACAGTCAACATGACGGACCGAGGCCACGAGCGAGAACTCATGGCAGCAGAGAGTCCAGGACCGAAATATAACGTCGGCTCGCTCGCAGCGAACGGAGGCAAGGCCGTCGCGCCAGGCTATTCATTCGCGCAGCCTTCTCCCGAGTCCAAGACGCGGTTACCGAGCGTGGGGACACCACGTCGCGGCCATCGCGAGTCCTGGATGTCCGTAATAAACCGCAATGGCGTGCTCGTGATGCCGTCCTCTCCTGGTCCGCAGCCAACGCCTCGTCTGGATGCCGACGGTGTGCCGATCGAATCCGATCCCAACGGTGGAGAGACGATCAGTGGCAAGATGAACCGCATGGGCTCTATGTTTGGCAACGAACATCGGTTCGGCTTCCGCCAGGAAAAAGCCAAGAGCTACAACGCTGCCCAAGCCAACGGACGACGAGTGCAGTTTGTATCAGCCAAACACACGCGAGAAAACATGGGCGAGTTCTCGCCTGGACCGATCTACGCACCATACAATCCGGACTGTCCAGGCGGTCGACTCGCGCCTTCGCCTCGAGGCCAACGACGAGAGCCGCCGCCCGGAAGCCCCAAGGATGGCGTGCGGAATCCCCACGCCAACCTCAGCAGCCGAAGCAGTTGGCTCGCAGGCAACGTGCGCAAAATGGATGGCATCGAGACAGTACTCATGCGCACAGGAGACGTCCCACCTGGCCCTGGTTCCTACGGCGACCCACGCTCTTCGTTCGCGACGGTCTCCCATAACGTCAAGGCCAAGGGCACAGTGGTGAGCTACAGAGCTGTTGGTGCGCTTGTCTGCCTTCCATGGATGCCCTGGTAACTCATCTTTTGTCGACTTTGATGTGTCTGTAGATCAAGCCGACGCGTCCGTCGCCGCGTCAAGCCCCGCCGTCACCGTCGCAACATGATGGCACATCCCGGAAGATCGCAACGCGCGAGGCATCGCTGAGAACCCCCGAGCCGACCAGCGGCTCCGCGGGGCTGTAATAGGCTGCAGCACACGATAGGCGTCCACCTCTTCAGTGCATTCAACTGCAGTCGGTTCAATGGAAACAATGTCTGGCTTCCATGGCGAGCCGCAGTCTCTCGGATCGTTCGTGGTTTTCGAACCGCGAGGCCCCCTGGGCAGCCAGTTCACCCTCCGTTGGTGACGCGCTTGAACAGGCTCTGTGGGATACTGATGCGTTTGACATGCTTCTTCCTCCTGCGCAAAGGAGTCAGATCCTGGAGTGGCGCGAATGCAACACCGATGGAAGGAAGAAACGGTCGGAGCTCCATACCCCCGAGATCAGGAAATTATCTTCCATGCTGCCCCGAAAGCGAACCATTCACTTCAAGGTGTATGTACACTAATTTAGTTTCAGAGGTAACCCCATCCGCTGGAGCGTCCGCTTCCCCTTCCCCTAAAAGCTCACTGCTCGTCCACTAAACCGGCTGTCTTGGAGTCGCCATGTGTGTGCTTGTATCATCGCCCATCATGTGTTCAGATTTATCCTCAATTTTATCCACCCCAAGTCGCTGCGCTTCCGCGTCAGCGTAGGACAATAATGCCCATGCAACACGAGTGCTTGGCTGCGGCGCTTCGGCGTGAAATGGGAACCCATTTCAACGCGTAGCCAAGTCGTTTCGACCCGTGCAATTCCACTGACGCAGATCGCGGCTTGTGGCTGGAGGATTTTGTCGCGAACACAACTCCATGAACATAGCAGATCGGGCAGTGCGTCAGCATCGATGACCCGAACACGGACAGGCCTTTCGTTCCTAAGTCGCCTTTCTGAAGCCAACAGCAAACGGTATTGTTTGGTAGCCATCGAGTGAGGAGACATCAATGGATAGAGTGCACTTCTGTCCGTTGAAGCGATTGGGATATTTTCACATGCGTGCGAGTTGTGAACGTGTGTGTGCTTCGTTGTAATGCGAGGCCGGGACTCCGGCGGGAGACCATCAAAGCAACACGCGTGAGATGATCGTCTGAACGCCGAGCAGCGTCTGGTGCTCCTCGTGTCCGTTGGCTGCTGGACAGCCATCAGACGAAGCAAGCTGCCACGCCGAGCGGAGCGGGCAAACTTGTGTCGGCTGCCTTAGCTGAAATCTCCAGGATCCTCTGGAATGTTATTAAAATCAAACGGCTCCATCAATCAGCCCGCAACATATCCTAAAATCCCGCTGCAGGAACTGATATACCCCAATCATCCATGGTTTCCCTTCGATTTCCCCTACCCCGTGAGCGGACGAGCGGACCATCTTCAGCGCGATTAGGGGATCGCCTCCACTGATTGGGCGTCCTGTTGTGGACCATGGGGGATTTGGTCCGGCCTGTCGTTGAGCTCCACACTCTCTGGTGCTGGTTTGCCTTTCGTCTGATCGCAGGGTTCGCCAGATGCATCGTCTGCTCCAGCTCGCAACGGAAGAATTATGCTGGCTGCATCTGTCGCCTGCGGTATCGAGTGAGCAAGGGTCCCTCCGCTCCTCCGCCTTCTCCTCTGTTTGTTTCCTCCTCTCCTCCCACCTGCCACGCATCCGCTCGGCACACGTTGCTTGTTGAGTTGCGCGGCGCGCGACCGGACGCTTCTCCCTCCCCTGCTCCACCTCCGCTCCCCCTCCTCTCTCCCCCCAAACCTCCCGCGTCTCCGCTCCGCCTCGGTCTCCGCTTTGCTCAGTCCACACTTGCTCCCTCCCTCCCAGGAAGAGAAGAGAAGCGACCGAGACCCGCACACGGACAGAGGCAACTCCATCCTGTACATCCCTCGATCTCCATGGCGCCTGTGACCGACAAGGCCGCGGTGGCGACATCCCAAGCCAGCGCCGCTCCTGCTGCCGCCAACAACGCGCTCGGCTGCGTGAAATGCGGCCGCGAAATCTCGGAATCTGACGCGTTCTGCATCTACTGCGGCACCAAGGTCGCCGTCTCGCTCGCGCAGCAGGCCAAGCCAAAGACCGACGCTAAGGACCCCAAGGCCGCCGCCGCGGAAGCTGCCAAGCCCAAGGCCCCGACGGCTGCGCCCATCAAGACCGACGCGAAGGCGCCTGCGCCCGTCGCGACGGTCTCCCGCGCGCCGTCTGCCAGCTCGCTCCCTGGTGCTCCGTCCAGTAAGCCAGAGCAGACCGTGGCGCGCGCGCCGTCCGCTGGCTCCATGCCCGCCGCCAAGCCAGAGCAGCAGGTCTCGCGCGCTCGCGCTGCGCAGCCCTCGCCGGCGTCCTCTGCGTCGTCGGGCTCTGGTCCGCGCAGTGCTGTGCCTGGTGCTCCCTCCTCCACGTCCTCCGCTCCTCCATCGTCCTCGCGCTCGGCTCCTGCGACGCCCAACACGGCGCCGCGCTCGCAGCCCAGCTCGCGCGCCAACCTCCCGCAGGCGCCGACGTCCACGCCGCGCCAGGTGCCGCCTCGCCCGCAGCACCGCGGCAGTCTGCCGGACGACGGCGGCCGCGGCTCGCTCGACTCGATGCCTGCGGACGTTGCCGGGCTGGAAAAGCTCTGGGTGCCCGACAACTTCTCGAGCGACTGCATGGACTGTAAGGTGCCGTTCGGCTTCGGCAAGCGCCGCCACCACTGCCGTGTGTGCGGGTTGCTGTTCTGCCGCGAATGTGTCAAGAACAAGATGGTGATCCCGGCGTCGTTCGGCTACACGGCGGCGCAGCGCTGCTGCCGCGGCTGTGTGACGGCGCTGCAGCTCAAGGCCATCACGTCGCCCGCCGATGTGTTTGCCCAGCGCCGCGGCGGCCACAAGAAGTCGTCGGCCGGCAAGGAATCCCACTACGAGCTGCTGGGTGTCGGCAAAGACGCGTCGCCAGAAGAGATCACGCGCCACTATAACGCCATGGCGCGTACCATGGACCCGTCGTCCCAGGACGATCTGGAGCAGCTCGAGAAGATCACGGACGCGTACCGCACGCTCAACGACCCGACGGCGCGCCAGCGTCACGACTCGGAGGCGCAGCGCGAGTCCGATGTGGGCACGCGCAACGACTCGTTCGTGGTCGAGACGGCGCGCAGTGACCAGACCGAGTGCCAAGTGTGTTTCCGTCCGTTCAAGCTCGGCCGTCGCCAGCACCACTGCCGCCGCTGCACGCGCAGTGTCTGTAACACGTGCTCGGAAGGCCAGAAGCCGATCCCGGAGCTGGGCTGTATGCTGCCGGTGCGCCACTGTACGACGTGTATGGATGCGCCACCAAAGTTCGTCAAGCCCGTGATGGAGCCGCTCGCCAAGCCGCCCGCCGGCTTTGAGTACCTGTCCAAGCTGGACGTGCACCTGGCGGTCAAGTCGGTCGCCCAAGATGATGAGACCTTTGAAGTCAAGACGTACTGTGAGCCCAACCCAGAGGCCGTCAAGGCGGGGCATGTGACGGTGTCGGAAAGCGACCGCGCGGTCGCGAACGAGTACGCGATCACGCTCACGCGTCCGTTCGCGGACTTTGAGTGGCTGTTCACGGCGCTCGGCGAGTACACGAACCCCAAGGCGCTGCCCAACTTCCCGGACAAGCGTGCGCCTCGCCAGTCGCGCGCCGCGGCGCTGCAGACGTTCGTGTACGGCTGTATGATCCACCCGTTGCTGCGCGACGCCGACTGCCTCAAGGCGTTCCTGGCGCTGCCTGGTGACGACTTTGCCAAGTTCAAGCGTGGCGGACCAAAGAAGGCGATGTACGACACTGACAAGTACAACGGGCTTGTCGTGGCGCTGCGTCTCGAGTTTGAGAAGGCGCAGATGCGCGGCAAGGTCGAGGAGCTCGCTGGCCGCCAGAAGGACCACGCACAGCGTATGTCGGAGCAGCGTGTGCGTGCGGCGAACTGGCAGAAGCGTGAGTCGTCGCAGAACGTGCGTCGTGAGCAGGCGTCGACGCGGTTCAAGGCGCTGGAGTCGCGTCGCGAGACCCAGACGGCGCGTTCGGCGCGTGAGAAGGAACGCTTCGAGAAGCAGGACACGACCACCCACATCCTGTTCAACGACACGGTCGCCGACGAAGCCCAGCGCAAGACGGAAGAGGAGACGCGTCTCAAGGAGAAGGTCGAGTTCACCAAGTCGAAGGATTCGTTCCAGGCTGATACGTCGCAGTGGAACCGCGACATGGCCGAGTGGAGTCGCCACCGCGCGAACTGGTCGGAGGCCCACAACCCACCGATCTCCAAGGACATTGCGAACGAGTGGATCGTCAAGTCGTACGGTATCTACCACACGCAGGCGGCGTCCGAGGTGCCCAAGGAGCTCACCGAGCTGCACGCGCAGTTTGTCAAGCTCCAGCAGAAGGAGCCGGATCTTTTGGAAGAGGAAGGTAACCTGGTCGACGACGAATGGATGAAGCTGGCCAAGGAGCGTGAGCACTGGACGAACGACCGTGCGAACATGAAGCGTGAGGACGAGATGTGTGCGGATGAAGACAAGCGGTACGAGCAGGAGCACGAGTACGTGCGTCTCGCCGGCGAGGCTCGCGCGAAGAAGGTCAAGGCGATCGAAGCCGACCTGCTCGCGCTCAAGACGGAGATCTCGTCGCGCTTCCGCTGCATCTCGCAGCGCCGCAACCGCCACACGGCTCTGGACGAAGAGTTCGAGAAGGAGTGGCGTATCCTGCAGAACGAGCGTAGTGACACCACGAAGTCTCGCCTCCAGGAGCACGATGCTCGTATCGGTCGCGGCAAGAAGCGTAACGATATCTTCAACGACCAGCTCGCGCGCCAGACCAAGTCGCAGCGCATGCTGCTCTTCAAGCGCGCTGCTCTCACGGATGAGCGCAAGAAGGACTGCACGCTGTTCGACGAACACAAGGAGGACTGCAAGACTGCGCTTGAGCAGTCACGCAACTCGCGCATGCTCACGCCGGAGTACATTGCCCGTCTGCAGGCCGATATGAAGATCCGCGCGGCCGAATTCCAGGAGGTGGTGGACAGCAACAAGCGCACGGCCTTTGAGGGCGGTGACCCAGAGGTGGATGCCCGCGATGAGTTCATGAACGACGTGCGTCGCCGTCGCGCGGACTTCCAGAAGCAGCTCGACGACCAGAAGGCGCAGCTTGAGGGAGAGAACGACCTGTGCAAGTCGCTGCTCCAGCGCATGGAGGAGCACATTGCTAAGCTCGATGAGGAGATCGCGAACGCCGCCAAGGAGGAGACGCTCATCACCGAGTTCTCGTCGCTGTTGGACTCGGAGCTCAAATTACTGGCAGACGAAGAGGCCAAGCGTGAGGAGAAGAAGGCGTTGATCACCGAGTTGATGAACAACGCTGGCAACTGGGCGCTGGACGCGCTCCACGAGCACTCGCGCCGTAAGAAGAAGGAGGCTGACCGTCTCGTGAACCAGGCCGTGCGTGCCGCGGACCTGCAGAAGCTTGTGCAGCACTTCACGCACCGTGTCATTGAGCAGGAAGAGCGAATCATGCGACAGAAGCAGCGCATCCTCAACGGTGAACACAAGGTCGAGATGCTCAAGTCGTCGGAGAACTGGTTCCAGTACGTCACGGGCTTTACGTCCGACATGGTCAAGAAGGACCAGAAGATCCTCGACGCCGGCAAGAACGAGCGCGTGGAAGACCTGAAGGAGGCCTCGCGTCTGCAGAAGGACGATGAGGTTGACATGAAGGCCGTGTCGACCGAGCTGGTCTCGAGCCAGAAGTTCTCCAAGGAGAAGGAGGACAAGCGCTCGATCTGGGCGCAGGTCGAAGATGTTTACAGCCTTCAGAACGCTCAGGAGAAGGACGAGGACATGATGATGACCTCGCAGATCCGCAGTCTGCTGCAGCAGCTTGGCGAGGCGTTCGAGATGCTGGCCAACCGTCTCATGGAAGAGGACGAGAGCCTCCAGCACGCGTCGACGCAGCTTGAAGGTGAAGTCGAGTCGATCAACGCGTTCATGTCGCGCATGGAGAGCGAGGAGAACGCTCTGTGCAACACGGAGAAGGCCTCGCTGGCCAAGGAGAGCCAGGTGCGTCGTGCCGAGAGCGATCTGATCGAGCAGCGCGCGCGCTCGCTGATCGACAGCTACAAGCAGATGCAGGCCGAGCACTCCAAGTACCCGATCGATCTGGACAAGATCAAGAGCCGCCGCAACGAGCGTGAGCGTCCTGTGGCTCCACGTGAGGCCGAGCTCGAGGTCGCCAAGCGTCTGCTCAAGGCCCGCAACTACTACGACCGCAAGGCGTGTGCTGAGTTTGTCAAGAAGTTCAAGCTGGACCAGGAGCTGAAGGAAGTGCGTGAGGTGTTTGACTGGTTGCGCGTGAACCTCGACAAGGACATCAAGAAGATGGAGAAGTGGCTCGAGGCCAGCCGCAAGGACCGCAAGCAGATCGAGGTGGTCAAGGTTAAGGGCAACGAGATCGACTGGGAGAAGGACACGCTCGCGCGGATCCCAGCGCTCAAGGATGTGCAGAAGAAGCTCTCGCGCTCGCAGTCGACCTCGGCCCGTGCGGACGGTGGCAAGAACAGCGAGTCGAACGCGCTCCACCCAACGGAGCAGTGGATCGCCGACCTGATCACACTCAAGAAGAACATCTCGGAGATCGATGCCACTGTGCTCAAGAACGCGGGCCAGCTCTCGGAGACGGCGACGGAGGAGGAGAAGAAGGTGTCGGACGCGCTCCAGAAGATGAAGTCAGACAAGGAGTTTGTGCTCAACTCGATCCGCTTCATCGACGACGAAGAGGCCAAGGCCGTGGGCTCCACGGGCAAGGGTATGACGCGTCTCGACTCGGAGAACACCAGCTTCCTGCGCTCGAGCGACGAGGCCTCGGGCCACTCGGCATCGGGCTCGTCCCCTGTGCCCAGCACCACGCCACGTGCGACTCGCCCGAACGCGAGCAACTCGCGCCAGCCATCGGCGCGTGCCAACAAAATCCCGTCGCCGAAGATCGCGGCTCCGGCTCCAAAGGCTGCCTCGCCAACGCAGGCGCCTGCCGCACCAGCACCGAAGGCCACGTCGCCAACGCCAGCAGCTCCTAAGGCTCCTTCGCCGACGCCAGAGGCTGCGGCTGCTGCCCCTGCGGCTCCAGCCCCAGTGGCCCGTAAGCCATCGAACAACGCGTTCCAGCAGAAGGTCACGTCGGTGGACTTGTAAATGCCCTACGCAGCCTCAACTCAACGTGTGTGCCCCCGTCCGTCGTGCGTCGTGTGCATTTAGTATCTCTCTCGGATCGCGGTGCTGCCATCTCTCGACCCCCCAATGTGATAAAGCGAGAAAGGCAACGCGAGTTCGCGCCAGTGGCTCCTCCTGCGGTACAGCTGTACGCGCGCTGAGGTGTTTTTGATTCAAGTAGGACTCTCCCCTTATACATTTATACAGAATAGTGATACTGTTGTTAGTGATGCATGGTGCGTGCGATCCTTCCTCTCGTCTCCTCCCCCTCCATAGAGTCCATGCCATGGAGCTCCCTGTACTGAAGCCACGGGCGATCCCAGGGCACATCATGACCCTCCGATCGTGGGGGATCACCGCTCTCACGGCGAACCTGGGTTTAGCGACGATGATCTCTCTTCTGAAGGGCCCAAGAATATCCATATACTGGAAACGACCTGGTTTTAGTGACCAGAAGGGTTACGAACTTTCGTGGTGGCTCCTCACTGGGATTTGGAGCTGACAAGTTCTTCTGCGCTGCTGATAGCAAGTCGCCCACACCAGCACAAGCAGCAAGCAAGAAGCATGGCGGACTGGTGGTTCTACGGCGGCGCGTACGCGGGGCTTATCGTGCTGGTGCGTTTGCGTGGATCTCTGCACACGCGTAGCTCTGTCGGTGGTCTGATGGGCTTGTTTTGCAGTCGTTCCTGTGGACCAAGCTGCGCGCGCCGGGCTTCGACGTCAAAGACAAGCACGTGTTCATCACCGGTGGCTCCTCCGGCCTCGGTCTCTCGCTTGCGGTCAAGTGCGCTAAGAAGGGCGCCAAGGTACGACGCGCATAGTATGAGTGGGACATCGATTGAAGTGTGCGTCGATTGACTGACGTGCTGGTGGTGTATCACTGTAGATCTCGATTGTGGCGCGTTCCCAGGACAAACTGGACGCCGCCAAGCGTGAGATTGAAGCCGCGTCGCCCAAGATGGCAGTGTTTGTCCAGTCGACGGATGTGACGGACTACGAGTCGGTCCAGAAGGCGATCGCGGAAGCGAACAAGTTCCACAAGCAGCCCACCGACAAGCTCATCTGCTGCGCCGGCCTCGCGGCGCCAGGCATCATGGTGGACCAGGACATCGCAGTGTACCGCAAGATGATGGATCTGAACTACTTTGGCGTCGTCCACACGGTCAAGGCCGCACTGCCGGCGATGATCGCGGCCAAGAACAAGGGCCACGTGATCATCATCGCGTCGGGCTGCTCCATGCTTTCGTTCATCGGCTATACGCAGTATGCGAGCTCCAAGTACGCGCTACGAGGCCTGGCGGAAGCGCTGCGCAATGAACTGAAGCTCTACGGCATGCAGACGTCGGTGTACTACCCTGGCAACATCGATTCCCCGGGCTTTGCCGAGGAGAACCGCAACAAGCCGGCCGAGACGCTGGAGATCGAAGGCGCCAGCACGCCTGTGCACCCGGATTCTGTCGCCGACAGCCTGCTCAGTGGTCTGAGCGACGGCCAGTTCTCCATCACGAACGACCCGTTGCTGTTCGTGCTGCGCTTGATCTCGAACGGCGTGTCGCCGCGCTTCAACTCGCCGCTGGAAGTGCTGCTGTTCCCACTGTCCGTGGTCATTCAGATGGGATTCGGCATCTACATGGACTTTGTCGTCACGCAGGCGGCCAAGAAGTACGCCAAGAAGGAGAAGGCAAACTAGTACTGTAGTTCACCAAGGTCCATGCAGGTCCTGTACGAAGAGCTCCATTTCAGCCACGGAGAGCTCCACGTAACCGTACCCATTCGTCAGAGTAACCCGTATGCAGAGGTCTTCTTTACGAATACTCTCAGTACTGCTAGCTAGTATACATTGTAACCGATGTATACTTGTACCATGTCACAGACGTAACCCACTCCGAATAGAGGTCGCCTTTCTACGAGCCAATCCCATGCTGCAAGTTTCTAGCACAAGTCGCAAGCACGCGCCTTCCATCTCCTCAATTGGCTCGTGGCTCCAAGAGCTCTCTCCGATCTTCCCTACTCGTCTCCATTGCACTGGGATAGCAAGAAGAAGCCGAACACCATGACGCCTCCATCCACTGGCACAAAGAACGCGGCGCCGCCTGCGTCTGCGGATCCAGCGCAGCCACTGAAGAAGGCGCGCGTCGAGTACTCGGAGGACTCGGTGCGCGAGTGCTTCTACCCGGGACTGCTGGACGACAGCAACGTGAATGCGCTAGCGTCGGCCTACAAAACGTCGGCGCCGTACTTGCACACGTGTATCACGTCGCTCGTGGCGCCGCAGCTGCTGAGCGATGTGCGCAAGGAAATCGAAGAGCACTTGGTGTTCACGGAGAAGGAGACCGACATCTTCAAGGTGCTCCAGACGGGCGACCTGGCCAACATCGATGGCCTGCCCGAGGAAGAGCGCAAGCAGCTCGCGAACTTGCACCGCCTGCGTAACGCCATGTACTCGCAGACGTTCCGCGACTTTGTGTCCAAGGTCACGGGCAGCGGCCCGCTCTCAGCGTCCAAGCAGGACCTGTCCATCAACAGCTACTGCCAGGGCTCGCATCTGCTCAACCACGACGACGTGATCGGCTCGCGCCGCGTGTCGTACATTCTGTACCTGCCAGATCCAAAGGAATGGGACCCAGCGTACGGAGGAGCACTGGAGCTGTACCCGTGCGTGGCTAAGGGTACACCCGACGTGGCGCCGACGCTCACTCTGCCGCCTAAGTGGAACCAGTTCGTGATGTTCACGGTGCAGCCAGGGTACTCGTTCCACAGCGTGCAGGAGGTGATCGCGCCACACGACCGCTTGTCGATCTCGGGCTGGTTCCACTTGCCGCAGAAGGGCGAGCCAGGCTACCTCGAGGACGCGGAGGACCAGGACGCAGCTCCAGCGTCGCTCGCGCAGCTGGAAGACGACTCCAAGGACGTGGAGTTCCCGTTTGTACCAGTAGAGAGCGTGGCCGCGGCGTCCGACATGACGGACGCTGATCGTGAGTACTTGGCCAAGTACCTGAACCCGAACTACGTATCGGCCGACAACTTGGCGCAGATCAACGAACGCTTTGGCGCCGACTCGTCCATCCAGCTCAACGACTTTCTGCAGAAGAAGTATGCGCAAGTGCTGCAGCCTGTGCTGGTGAAGGCCGATGAGCGTGACGGTCTGGCGAACAGCGAGTCCAAGATGATCCACGGCACGGGTGTGCACCCTGGCTGGGCCGTGCAGGGCTCGCCCGTGAAGCAGCGGTTCATGGTGCTCACGCCCGAGGCCCACGAGGCCGAGCCAGAGGAGGCGAGCAAGCTGCGCGAGCTGCAGGAGCTGTTCAAGTCTGAAGCGTTCCGTCGCTGGTCGGCCGATGTTGCTGGCTCCAGTGTGACCCACGTGCGTGGCCGCGCGCGTCGCTTCCGCGCCGGACTCGACTACACGCTGGGCACGTCGTCCAACGTCACGAGTATTCTGGACATGACGCTGTCGATCACGCCCGAAAGCGAGTGCTGGGAAGAGGGCGAAGTGGGCGGCTACGAGTGCTACGTGGGTGGCGACGAGGAGAACGACGACCCGGCCATTTACCGCCAGTCGGCCGAGGACACGGACACGCTGCTGGCCACGCAGGCCGGATGGAATGTGCTCACAGTCGTGATGCGTGACCAGGGAGTCATGCGCTTCGTCAAGTACGTGTCGGCGCTGGCCAGTGGCTCGCGATGGGATCTGTCGTACGAGTACTTGCTGCAGAGCGAGGAAGACGCGACGGAGACCAAGTAGATGGTGGCTCGGGATTTGTAGCTAATAGCTCACGAGCTGACAAGGGTCAACGCACTGAAGAACGAAATGTATATGGTAAAGCAAACGTCTATTCACAAACCTGTTTTCTGGAGCTGCTCGTGGCTTAAGCTGGGTGGGGTGATTAACCACGACGCTTGCTCAGTCGCCACGCGTCTGGAGGGTTGTGGCGGTCGTACAGCGGCTCGATCTTCTCGTTACGCTTGCGCTTGGAGAGCTTCGTGGGGTCTCCCTTCTTGAAAAACGCCGGCGCGAGCTCCACGAGCCACTTGGGCTCGATGGTCATGATGCTGCGCATGTACTCCTTGGTCGTGAGCACGAGCTCGTGGTACAGAACCCACTCGGGGTTCTTGTTGAACAGCGCACTGGACGGATGGATGTACACGGGCTGGCCTTCCACCATCGTGCGGTAGCCTTCCTGCGGATCCTTCTTGGCCGTGTTGGCAAAGTAGCCGGCGACGATCGCGCGTCGCACCTTGTTCAAGTTGCGGCCACACGATGTCACGTCCATTTTGTATCGATCCAAGATCGACAGAAGCTGCTTCCGCACGTCTTGCGCGCGACGAATCGCTCGAGCTTGGATAAAGTTCTCAAAGCACCACGGGTTCGAGAACTTGGAGTTCTTCCAGGCTTCGTACACAGCCAACAGCGTCAGGTGATCACCTTCCGGTTGGTGGAACTTGGCCTTCTTCTGGTCTGCCTGCGCTTGCTTTTCCTTCGGACGGAAGAACACAGTCTCGACCGACAGCATCGCCACGATCGTGAGCACCTCTTCTGCACAGCCCAGCACGACCGACGTCAGCAGCACCTTGGCGTTCTTCGGCTCGACTGGAAATTCGGCCATTTTCTTGCCCAGGCGTGTGAGCAGACCTTCGTCGTCCAATGCTCCGAGGCCATAGAGACTCTCAAGCGCGAGAATCATCGACTGCTGCGGGGGCGGGTCCATGAAGTCGAAGCTCATGAGATCGTTGATACCCATCGCCTTGAGCTGCAGCACGACCGAGCTCAAGTTTGCTCGCTGGATCTCCGGGATCGTTGTGGACAGCATTTCGTTCTTGTACGCGTTCTCTGTGTACAGACGGTAGCATTTGCCTGGCCCAGTTCGACCAGCGCGGCCTGCACGCTGACGCGCTGAAGCCTGCGAGCAAGGCGTGACCACCAGCGAATCCATGCCGACCTTGGGGTTGAACGCCTTCTGCTTACAAAAGCCTGGGTCCACGACGTAGTAGATACCATCGATGGTCAGCGACGCCTCGGCAATGTTCGTTGCCACAACACACTTGCGCGATCCCTTCGGTGCTGGGTCGAAGATACGCGACTGCATTTCAGACGGCAAGGCACCGTACACGGGTAGGATGATCAGCTCCGGTGCTAATGCTCGCTCTTGTAAGGACTTGATACGTTGATAGAGCACTTCACACGCTGTATCAATCTCTTCTTGACCTGTTAGGAAGAGTAGAATGTCGCCCTCTGGCTCGGACAAGTGGATCTGCATCACACACAGCAGCGATGCGTCGAGGTAGTCGAGCTCTGGCTCCTTCGTGTACAGAATCTCGACTGGGAATGTGCGACCGGGGATCGTGAAGATCGGACAGTCGAAGAAGTAGCTGCTAAACTTCTCAGCATCCAGCGTCGCAGACGTGACAATCACCTTGAGATCCTTTCGTTTCTTCAGCAGTTCCTTGAGAAGACCGAACAACACGTCCGTGTTGATCGTGCGCTCGTGAGCTTCATCCAGCATGAGGGCCGAGTACTTGGACAGCTTGTTATCCGCAAGGTACTCTCGCAACAACATACCTTCCGTCATGTACTTGATCACAGTCTCTGGCGTGGTGACGTCTTCGAAACGCATCGAGTAGCCGACTTCCTGGCCCAACTCACAACCGAACTCTTCGGCGACACGCTTCGCCACGGAGGACGCAGCAACACGACGTGGCTGCGTACAGCCGATGATGCCCTTGGACGTGAGTCCCATCTCCGCCATGTACTGCGTCATCTGAGTGGTCTTGCCTGAGCCGGTCTCACCAATCACGACAAGCACTTGGTTCTCAGCGATCGCCTTCATCAACTGGCGCTTGAGCTTGAACACAGGCAGACTCTCTCGCTGCTCCAAGATCGATTTGCTTGACACGTGACCGTACGACAGGTTCTTGCCCACCGACTTCTGCTTCCACTCGGGCAGCTCAAACGATGAGCCCATGTTGATACCACGCAGTTCCTGAGCAAAGTGACGCTCGCCTGCCTCTGGCATCGGATCTTCCCACGGACGGTTGAGATCTTTCGGGATCGAATCGATCAATTGGTTCGCCTGCGTCTGACGCAGTTCGCGACGCTCCTTAGCCAAGTTCGACTGGGTCATGGCCGCACGCTGCAGCGATCCGTCGGGGTTCTTGACAATCTTAACAGGCGACAGCTCCCGACTCACGTGCGTCTGGCCACGCAAGAAGATCGGTTCTTCGTCGTTCAGCTCCACTTCAAAGTTCTCTTCCGTGCCGTCGATATCCAACACGCCGTGGTCTTCGTCAAACGTCGGGTAGTCTTCCACCGAGAGCACGCCCGAGTTGATGAGCTGGCGCGCCTCCCATCGTTCAGGGGACGACAACCGCTTCGCTGCACGCTGTGGCTTGGCGTTGTCGTCGTCGTCTTCTTCCCGGTACAGTCCCTTCTGCATGCCTGGCGCCGTCGGATTGATCCACGAGCGGTGGTCCGCACTCGAGCCAGCATCCTCTCGCGCACGCTGCGCTCCTTCCACGGACCGTGTGGGCATGAGATCTTCTCCGGTCTTCTGGTCGACGTCACGCATCGACATGGACACCTTCGCGCCCGAGATGGAGATCACCTTGACCTTCACAGGCTGGCCACGACGCACAAAGTCCTTCACACTCGCCACGCGCTGCGCCGACAGGTTCGTCACGTGCACCAATCCCTCCTTACGGTCCGCTCCGCCGCTTGAATAGGCTCCTTCCAGCTCCACAAACACACCGAAATCCATGACTTTGGTCACGCGGCCATCGTAAATGCCGTACAGCTCGAGCTCCTGCGGACGACTGGAGCGACTGCTGCTGCTACCACCGCCACGAGGCCCGTAGCGCGAGTCACGGCCATCACGGCCGCTGTCTCTGTCACGGCGGTCACGATCACGATCACGGCTTCGCTGTCTCTCTCGGCTTCTACCACGGTCTCGATCGCGGCCTCTGTCTCGAGAGCGCGAGCGTCGATCGCCTCGGCTTCGCTCTCTCTCGCCTCCTCTCGACGCCGATGACGCCTCTCCGCGTGGTACAATACCCCTTGCGCTCTCCTGTCGTCTCGCAGGCTTCGTATCCTCATCCGCAGCGGCAATCCCTGCGATATCTGCGGCCGTGAGCTGTTCATCGTCGCGGATCTCATACTTCATGAGCTTGTCCTGCTTATTCTGCTCGCCCGTCTTCGCACTCGTCACGGGCACCTTGCTGCCGGGCTTCCGCGGTGCCATAGTGTTCACAATACGGAAGAGATTCTCCGCCAGCGACGCTTGCAGCGGCAGCTCCTGGTCCTTAATAGCCTGCAGAAACTTGGAGCACGACGCGCTCTCGCGCACCATCTCGATGATGAACTCGGCCAGCGTCTTGTCGCTCATGCCCAGGTGGTTCTCCAGCTCCGTGCAGATCTTGGAGACCAGGCTCAGCTCCTGTAGCTTCTCCATTTTCCCTCCCTTCCACGTTGCCTTCCTCCTTACTTGCTTGCTTTGGGGTTTCCTTTGGGGGAAGCTTTGCTCCATTGCCCTTGGATGGGGCCGATCTGGGTCGATCTACAGTGATATTCTAGAACACTATGTGGAACGACCTAGATTGATGGTCTAGATGGTGTTCTATAATGGACATGTGATACGCTCCAGAATGTGCTTGTGGCTGGGAGATGAGAGGCTGCGGCTGGTTTACATGGTTGACGACTGCGTCAAACAAAACCACGGGGAGAGAGGATACGATATCATAATACGGTACACAGTCACCATCAGGATACAACACACGATACACACGCGGATATAGTATCTGGCATTATTAAAATACGGCACACAAACATACTCTATTTTGAGTTGAAAACATCCATAACCTACCGTACTCTGACACAAATTTTGGCAGAGCGGATGGGGTCAGGGTTCTCAATTGAAAGCGTCGACCAGTCCGATCAGACGACCATCACTCTGGCGCTCCTTCAGTTCTTCGCGGAGCTCCTCGCACCGCAGAGGTTCAAGTTGCGGCGATGATACCGTCGATTCATCACGCGGACTTGCGGACATAAGTCGGTCGTTGTATTACGGACGGCACTCGCATACTCACGAGCTCCCGCCCACTCGCTGCTTCTGCCTCAAGCACCGGAGCGGCCACCACGATACCCCCACACATCCCCATTCTCCCACCAACCATGAACAAGGAGATCGCGCCGAACGAGTACCTGCGCTATCTGGACGCGCAGCTGGGCGATGGGCCGGTGCCCCTGGGGCATCTCTCGAGCATGAGCCACCACCATCTTCTGCAGGACGAAGGCACGTCGTCCTCCGCATCGTCGGCGTCGCCCGGCCAGTCGCCCATGGGGCACCACACAAACCACAACAATTACCAAGGGGAGGACGGCGACGATGAGATGAACGATGGCGACGCGGAAGGAGACGGCGAAGAGGACGATGGCAGCGGCAACGGCAAGGAGAAGTGGGCGAAGCGCCACTTGTGCGATGTGCGCGACTGCGGCAAGAGCTTTGATTCGAAGTGGGCGCTGATCCGCCACATTCGCGTCCACACGGGCGAGAAGCCGTTCCCGTGTACGTTCCCGGACTGCGATAAGTCGTTTGCGGAGAAGTCGGCGATGACGCGCCACTTGCAGACCCACTCGCGCGACAAGCCGTACAAGTGCACGTATCCAGGCTGCACCAAGAGCTTCAAGGGCAAGGACTACCTGGAGTTCCATCTCAAGATCCACGCAGAGGGCAACCCGTACGCGTGTGAACACCCGTCGTGTTCCAAGACGTTTTGCAGCCCCAAGAGCTTGAAGAAACACATCCGTCTGTGGCATAATCCCGGCGGCAAGAGTACGTCGATGGAGCAGCAGCTCCGCGAGCGGATCATCAAGATGGCCACGCGCAACAAGGAGAAAACACGGAAATTCGAGTCGACGATCCGCAATTTGATGGACGAAAACGAAGCGCTCAAGCGGAGAATAGCCGAGATGGAGGCGCTTGCGCGACGAACGTAGCTGCTGCTGCTGTCACCCACCCACTCACTCTCCATAAAACTATCTATGAACCCCACCGAGCCATCACGTAGTGTACTTGCTAGCTAAACAACACCCAATATGATGCCACGCATTATTGGAGCCCATGCTGTGTCGTCACGTGGCGTGGGGCTATTGCGTTCGCCCGCCACTTCGGTGGTTCATTCCACTTCAACCTTCAAGCAGAAAGGATCCAAGCTACTACGTGTGGGATTGGTATCGCACCCAGCGAGCGATACTACGTAGTACTGCGGCTGCTGTATGAAGTATTTAGGAGGCTACGGATGGTCAAATGAACGAACTGCTTATCCTCGCGGCTTCGGGCCGCCGGCCGGCTTGGACATAATGATCTGATCCACACGCAGCACCGTGATGGCCGCGTCCGCGCCCAGTCGCAGCGCCGAGCGCTTCGTGGCTAAGTGGTCCCAAATGCCCTGGCTCAACACGTCCGGCACAACATGCGTCGACGACTCAGCCTGGAGAGGAGAAGCAACAAATCACACACAGCAACATTAGAGACGTTTGTCCAGAGCGATGAAACTAGTGGGGCTGGGCTAGTACGCACCTCGACATTCACACCAGCGTTCAGGTTGCCCGCCGCGTGGGACGCATACAGGCTCGAGATCACTTCCGTGGCCATCTTGCCGGCGTTCTCGGCCAGGATGCGCGGCACAATCTCCAGCGCGTCGGCGAACTTCTTGATCGCGTACTGGTCGAGGCCGGGCGTGGCGTCGCCAAAGTTCTTGATCTGTCGGGACAGTTCCAGCTCGGTCGCGCCAGCGCCAGCCACGAAACGGCCGTCTTTGCACGACGCCTTCACACAGTTGACACCATCATCTACACACAACATCAAATTCGTTAGATGAGACCACCATAGTACCGCACGTGAAGAAGAATATCGTACCGATTGCTCGCTCAATGTCGTTGAGCACGTTCTCCGTGCTGGCGCGCAGCACAATGGTCGCCATCTTGGCGTCCTCCTGGTCTTGTCGGAAGATCGTGACCTTGCGGCCGCCAATCTCCTTCACCGCCACACTGTCACAGAAACCCATCTCGTCGGGCGTTGGCGCACCGAGACGCACGAGCGCGTTGGCGTTCACGGCACGGCACAGACGACGCAGCTCCCACTTGGACTGGATCTTCACGGCCATCAGCTCGTACTTCTCCAGAAAGTGGAGCGCCATCTCGCTGATGGAGCCGCCCGACACCACGACCTTGGCGCCGCTCTCGGCGATACCACGGATCGCCTCCTCGAGGTGCTTCTCCTCGCTCTTGTTGTAGTTCATCAGCTCGTCAGCGTCCTTGATCAGCACCGTGCTCTTGGCCTCGGTGGACGAGACCTCAATACCACAGCCAAACACCGCGACCTTGGCACCGGCCGCCTTCTTCACGTAACCCTCAGCGTCACGCTGGATAACCATACCCTTGATCACCGTCGAGTCGTAGAGGTTACCACCGCGGATCTTGCACACACGGATGTTGTCGACGTTGATGCTTGGCTTCTTTGGCGACGACGGCATGACGTTCAGACACGCCTCCGCCACGAGCTTGGCCAGCAGATCTTCGTAACCAAACTGCTTGGACGCGAGCGACGTCTTGATGGCCTTCTCGAGCTCGGTCTGGTCGCGCAAGTTAGTGATCTGCGTGGATTCGAGGCTCTCGAGGATCTCAATGCACTTGTCATAAGCCTTCTGGTAGCCCGTGACGATCTCACTCGCGTGGAGCCCCATGCGCAGCAGACTCGCAGCCTCCATGAGCAGCTCACCGGCCAGCGACACGACGAGACACGTGCCATCGCCGTAGTCGTTCTCCTGCATCTTGGCGGCCATGGCGACCATCTTGGCAGCCGGGTGGACCACCTCCAACTCGCTCACGATCGTCGCGGTGTCGCTGGTCACGAAGATCTTCTCCAAGTGGTTGATCACGAGCTTGTTCATGCCGTTTGGGCCGAGCGACGAGCGCGTGATAGCCGCGAGCTGCTTCACGGCGTCGATGTTCTTGGCCACGGCCTGGTCTACGCCCTCAAAGTGCTTGTGGCCGTCCTTGAGCATCGACGAGATGCCGCCGGCCACGTTCAATCCCATCGACTTGGCCATGGTGCTGTAGTTGGTGCGTTTGTTGTTGCGTGTAGCTTCTCGTGGTGGAGTCCCCGCCCCAACAAAATGATCGCGCTAATCTATGGAAATCTTTCACCTCCTCCCACCACACGCACCAGGCGAAAACCTTTTCAGCCAATCATATCAACCAATCTTCCCTTTCCCACCAATTAGATACCATCATTGATATTAATGCAGTGTGATTGGATGAAAGCGAACAGCTACGATAAATACGGTATATTTGCTCATTTACGGGGAATATGGGGCAACAGTGCGATGGCTAGCCGGAGGCGCTGTTCGCATCGAGCTGTCCGAAGAAGTCACCAGTGATGCAGATGAGGATGTTGAGTGTCTTGAGCTGCGCTTCGTCGTGGTCGATGAGGTTGTTGCGCAGCTGCCAGCAGCGTCGTAGAAGCTGACGGATGGTCGCGGCGACCTCGGCGTGCACGGGCTTGTCTAGTCGCGCCAGTAGCGCATAGATCCACACACCACGAGCACGAGACAGCGAGTCGATATTATCAAGCCACTCGGTGTGGTACACAAGCAGACGCCGTGTCAGCACCTGGTCGAACTGTAGAAGTAGCCGCAGGTGCGGAGGGGTCCCCATCAACACAGTTGGAGAAGATGCATCCGTGGATACATTGTCTTGGTTGTTGCTGCTTGGCTTGCCGAAGAAGAACGCGATCCAGCCATCTTCATCATTCATGCGCGGCACTTGCATACGCAGCAGTGCACTTGCAGACGCTGTAGCCGAGTCACCTCCACCAATCGTGTTCTTCTTCTCGCGTGGTGGCGGACCGAGCTCTTGCCACCGTGACAACTGCTGGCGAAGATCTGCAAAGTCCGCCAATAGATCCTGCTTCCATTCATCGCTGGGTAGCAACGCCGGATCCGTCACCGCACTGAGCTCCGCGAGCGCCGGCATATTCGCAGTCTGCTTCTGGTCGTACTGCCGCGGATCCACATTCGACACTACGACGTCCGGAATGCCCTCCGCTTCAATCCGCACACGCCAAAGATACTCCTGTACATCCGTCGGTGGGATTCCTTGCTGCATACGCTGCACAATCGCTGCCACGTCCACAGACTCCTCGTCCACGGGCAACGCCGCGGCCATCATCTTAGCTCGCTTGTCTTTTCCGTTCTTGCTGTGGATTTCCAGCAGGGTTACTCTTTTGCAGTGTAACCCTCCAGATAGGTACGGGTTTGTCACCTGACCTGGACCTGTCGATCACAAACCCGTATTCACTAAAATGCTCGACCCGCCGCGGACTTGAAAGGCCATTGAGTTTCCACTGGTGCCCACCAACAACGAACTAAAATGGTGGCAGCGTCTCCACTGGATGCGGTCGCGGAGCTGCAGGCGATTGTGGCGCAGCTCGCGCCGTCGCTGCGCCCGCAAGTGCTGCCCAAGGGCCTCAGCTACGGACTCGATGTGCTGCTGAGTCTGTGCGCATCGGAAGACCAGAAGAAGTCGCTGCGCGAGCTGATCCACGAGCACGCGCCCGCCGACGCCCAGCAGAGCGGCAAGTCCGCGTACGCGATTGGCGCGTTTGACACGGCGCAGCGCGTGTTTGCGGTCGAGAAAGTGCAGTGGCTGAGTGAAGAGCAAGCGACTGTGCACGAGTTTCCGCGTTTGATTGAGCTGCAGCTCCAGGACACCGAGACGGTGAGCTGCTGAGCTCCTTTCCTCGGTACTGATTGAATGGTGCAGCTGATTGGATTGGATGTTGTGTGTGTCTACAGGCGCAAGAGATCATCTCTCTGTTCCTCAAGCAGAACGGCCACAAGCAAGACGATGTGATGGCGGCGCAGCAGTGTCTGAACGCGGCGTTCGCGCTGCAGACCATTCTGCGTGCGTTCCCGCGCATGCCAATCGCCATCAACGGCAAGGAGATCGAGCAGCTCAGTGAGCACTCGGACGTCCGCAAGATGATCGTCGAGCCGCTATTCCAGGTGAAGAAGCAGAAGAAGGCGGAGGCGACAAACGGTGCGGCCAAGACTAAGACCAAGAAGCGTAAGGCCAGCAAGCAGCAGTGAATCCGTTCATCCTTCCTTCTCATAGACGCAAACTCTCTCTTTCTCCCGTAATGTAACTTAGCATCTTCAACGACTGCAATCTGTGGATTGCGTGGCTTGTATACAGAGAGTTTGTTGTGTAGTGAAGAAAGTCAGGCGGGGAATGCGCCGTTGGCTCGGAGGTGCACCTGCAAGTGGAGGTTCACTTGGTCGTGATGCGACAGAAACGGAAAGTCGCCCGCGTCCTTGATCATCGCCTGGCCAGTACAGCAACGCATCAAAGACTGAGCCAGATCGACTACCGGTAGCCACAGAAAGCCAACGGCGAGCATACTTTCTTGGCGTGTGGGTAGCGCTGCCATAGATCGTCCCGCACTTGTGTTGGGAGGTTCGTTTCTTCATAGCTCTACATTGACACGACTCGTTAGCTTCCGCATTAGGAGATGGTGGGTGGGTTGTTGTGGGGTCAAACGCACGTCAATCAGCGTGATCTTGTCGTCCAGCAGCGGGAGTCTCCAGCTCTTCGGGTTACATGGCAGACAGTTGAGCGTGAGGAGACTCGCTGCGTCCTGCTGCGTGAGCTTGTCGATCTACATCGAGAGAAACATAAGCGTTTGCCTTTCCGCGAGTGTTGACTGTGAAGCTTCTTGCCTGGTCAGCGATGTAGTCGACAGCTCGAGCCCGCGCTGCGTCTCGGAACTTCCGGTTGGGGAGCTGCTCCAGCAAGTGCCTGTGAGAGACGACCACACAATTCGTCAGGACTACTGCAGTATCTTCGTTCGGGAGCTAACCACCAGTGTGTACTTTTTCAACATGAAGTCGGGCATGTACGCGATCCTGACGCATCCAATACTGGAGTATGAGCACATGAGGGAGAGATGAAAATGGAGGCCATGGTCAATGCCTCACATTTTAGGCCACGGGGCCTTGGTGGCAAACGCACTGGTGTCGCAGAAGCCCTGCGTCATGACCAGAGACGCGATACGATGCGAGTACGTCGCTGCGTAGCGCTGTAAATCCACAGGAGATCACTTATCAGCACGTCTACAGTGTAGTTCGTAAGGATACTATGATACGCCAACGACGAACCTGACCGAGATACGCGCCAAGCGAGACGCCGTACACGTGGATCTACAGCACAACATCCAGTTTAGCGACGTGATGGCAACCAACTAGCAGCTATCGATGCAGTAATGACCGACCTGATCCAGCCCCATGGCGTCCAAGAACCGATCGAAGCTGTGGATCCACTCTTCGTGCGTCCACACGACTGGGTGTTGCACCTACAGAATTGATCATCAGCCAGAGCCCAAGCTTCTCATCCTGGAGTAGGCGCAGTAGCCTACCGCTATCACGCGGTATCCTTTCTCGGCGAGCTCACTCAGCTGCAAGTGGAAGCATTTGGCCGAGCCGCTCGCGCCGGGCAGACATACGAGCGGCGGCAACGCGTCGTGCTTGCGCTTGCCGCAGTCGTAGTACTCCCACGTGTGCCCGTCGTACGTGGTCACGCGCTGCCGCGCCGTCTGCTGCAAGAACGCGCGCTCGTTTTCTTGGAAGCTCAGCGTCGCCATGGAATCAATACTGAAAAGCGAACCAAATCTTCCTCATCAGTCGCTCGCAATGAGCGGATCCTGAAGAGCCACGAAGAATCCCTCTCAAAAACGATAGGCTACACTGTTGATGATCCAGACACAACAGAACATCCATGGATCACCATGGTGAATACAGTGTACGGCGGATGCAGTCGTGTCTCTATTGGTAGTTCTGTCTATCAGCAACTTCTAGCCGGCGAATTCGGACACGTGGTGCGCGAACTTGCGTCGGTCCTGGCGGTCCTGGCGCACCTTCTTGTTGGCAATGTACTTCTCCTTGTCGTCGCGTTCCTTGCGCTTGTGGAGCGTGCCCTTGGTCGCGTTCTTGCCCGCATCGCGCAGCTTCGTGGACGCCGGTGGCTCTCGCAGTGCAAAGCTCTTGGCGATGTGGCCGAAATGCAGCCCACGCACGTGGAAGATGCCACGCGTGTCCGACGAGTGGGTCGCGTAACTGCGCACGAACGAGTGGAAGCCCTGGCACGACAGTTCAAACAGATCCTTGTCACCGAGCAGTGTCTGCTCAAAGAGGTACTGCAGATCGCTCTGCACGACTTCGTGGAGCAGCTTCTTCTTTGAAAACATGAAGCCACCGCCAGCTGCAACGCGTGAGACTGTCTTCTCCAGACTGAGTGCGTTCAGTGTCAGGTTGTGTTTCTTGAGGTAGTCCAGGTACTCGGACTCGGACGGCATGAGGAACAGCAGACTGCTGCCTTCGTTACCACTACGCGCCGTACGGCCGACACGATGGACGTAGTCTCGAGTCTCAGTCGGTGGATCGTACTGCACGATCCACTGCACAGTGGGCAAGTTGAGACCACGCGCCGCGACATCCGTACAGATCAACACGCCGTGGTTGGACGAGCAGAAATCCTTGAACGTCGTGGTACGCTCCTTCTGAGGGATGTTGCCGTGCAGACGGAAAAGCGGACCGTTCCCACCAAAGAGAGGCGACAGCGCACCCATCTTGTCCTTCTTGTCATCGGACGCGGCCTCCACGGCTGGCGTCTTGGTGTTGCGGCCCACCGGCCACGCGCACTTCTGGAACAATGCAAAGTGGAAATCCACAGCGTCACACGTCGACATGAACACCACGATCTTGCACTTCTTGCGTGCGTTGTCCACGCTGTTGTTGAGCTCTGTGCGCAAAAAGCACGTCAACGCACACAGTCGCGTCTTGGCCGGCACGATCATGAAGTGCTGCTGGAGCTGGTGCGGCGTGTTGAACTTCTCCTGCTGCACGGCACCTGCCGCAGGTTCATCGACGCGCGGTCCGTTCTTCGCCGCCTCCTTGTCGGCATCAATGAGCACCGGGTTGTGGAGACTCATCTTCGCCAGCTCCTGTACACCGCTGTTGATCGTCGCAGACACCAACAGGTTCTGGCGACGGCCGCCCGTGTACTTGTTGTTCTTGGTCGAGGCATCGATGATCTCCAGGATCTGTGTGATCTGCTTCTGGAAGCCCATGTCCAGCAAGCGATCGGCTTCATCCAGCACGAGGAACTGCAGTCGCGAGTAGTTGAACGACTGGGTGTTGACCAAGTGGTCCGCGAGACGGCCGGGCGTGGCGATCAGGATGCAAATGCCCTTGCGCAGACGCGCCTTCTCCGTCTTCTTCTTCTCACCACCGACCACCATGCCAGGCACGAGAAACACAAAGGCCTTCGTGAGCTTCTCCGCTGTCTCCTGGATCTGCTGGCACAGCTCACGCGTCGGCGCGAGAATGAGCGCCATGCAGCCATCCTGGCGACTGACGCGAGGCTCAATCGACTGAAGCTTCTGGACGATCGGCAGCAAGTACGACAGCGTCTTACCGGAACCAGTCTCACTCTTGACCAACACGTCCTTGCCGGCCAGAACAAGTGGAATGGTCTTGACCTGGACTGTCGTAGGGCGTGCAAAGCCAAAGCCGTGGCTGCTGCTGTCCTTCTTCAGGATGTCAATCAAGCGTTGGTGCAACTTCATGGACTCGAACGTCGTGTGGGCAAAGATCTTCTCACTCGACTGCGACTCCAGCGGCTTATCAAGCACGTTTTCGATCGTGGAGCGCACAGTCGTGAACTGCTCCGCCACGTACGCGGCCTTGTTCGGGTTCTTTCGCGACCATTTCTTCTCCTCTTCCACAGCCGCAGCATCCGCCTCCGCTGTCGCGGCCGTCGCTGCCGCCGCCTCTTCCTCTTTGTTTTCCGCGTCCTGGGCCGCCGTGGCTGCGATCGATCGCTTGATGATCGCGTCCATCTCATCGTCGCTCTCTTCCGCGGCAACTGGCTCTGGAATATCATCTTCTTCTTCCTCTGTGTCCTCATCTTGATCGTTCTGCGGCTCGTCATCACTCTTGGCCTCCTCCTCCAGCGGCTCTTCCGCCTTCACCACTGGACGCTTGTACTGCTTCGTGAAGCTCACAACGCCCGGCTTCTTCACATCACGCTGCTGTGTCTGTTGTGGAGGTCTAGCAGTGCGCGTCTGGGTCTCGCCTGTGGGCTTCTTGTGCTGAGCAGTCTGCTGCGGTGGCTTGTTGGTACGGATCTGTGCGGTGGTTCCTGTCGCAGCGGACGGAGGCGCGTCGCGCGCCCTGATCTTGGCGTTCTTCTTGGCCACCTTGTTGGCTCGAAACTTGGTCTTCTTCTTCTTCTGCACGCGTCCGCCGCCGCTGGAGGCCGCGATGTTGAGCTGGAAGCCGCCGTCGTCCGCCATGGTGATGCGGATGCTTGAGGAGCTTTTCAAGATGGAGCGCTTCGAGGGCAATGGCAAGTTGCAGGCTTCAATTAGGTTAACCCAGTGTTCACCAACCAACAGTTCAGAGAGGCAGCATCATGCAACTTTAAAGTAACAGAATAATTTAAAGCAACTGTAATGCTACATAGGAGGTGCGATGTTGGATGGGTTCGACACTTGACCAGCAAAATTGGCAAAATGGCGACCGAGGTGGCAGTGTGGCGCAGCTTCTGCGCACTGCGCACGCATATCCAGGCGTTGACAGCCCCAGTTGAGGTAGAGAGCGTATGTGTCGTGATGATATCAGTGGTATCCGCTGCTCAACGACTCTGTATTTGTCTCTGCAGCCGTCGGAATTCGTGGTCGAAGGCCAGCTCATGC
Source organism: Pythium brachiatum (assembly GCA_023337615.1). Classification (NCBI taxonomy): domain Eukaryota; phylum Oomycota; class Peronosporomycetes; order Pythiales; family Pythiaceae; genus Pythium; species Pythium brachiatum. The sequence continues at coordinate 5,581 of JAADXI010000034.1, read as the reverse complement.
ACCAGCGACGCGTCTCGTACGTCACCATTGATCCACTGCCATTGCTATCATACCACCTAAGCCCTCACACTGATGCGTGATCCAATTGCAGGCGCCGCTGTTCGTTCTTTGATCTCGCATCCGTGCACGAAAGCGAGCCAAACACAAGCGAGCGGGTCGAAGTCATCCTCAAGATCGTACAGGGAGAAATCTCAACGGAGGAGGTGGAAGCCATTCGCCACCGCATCAACGTCGGCGACATCGTCCACGTGCGGTGTCGTATTGAACAACTGGCACGATCAGCAGAAGATCCAACCACAGAAACCTCTGCGCCTGTGGAGCTACTGCTTCACGCGCGCGACATCACCACAGTGACGGCCTGGAAAGAGGCCAACCCAGGCGTGCCATTCGTACCAATGCCCACCGCACACAGCAAGCGAGAGCCCAAGCTACTAGAGGACAACGCTGAGAAACAGCACTGCAAGTTCTGGATCAACACGGGTACGTGTCAGTACGGCAGTCAGTGCGAGCAGTACCACGCTCCGCCCAATGAGATCAAAGCAGCTCGGGCCAAGTGGCTGGAAGACCGACTGCACCAGAAGAGAGAGCGTGCATCACAGGATGCCGATCCGCACGATGCCCACGGAAAGACCAGCAAGCACCAGCGTGCGAGTGTGTTCGTGGAGTGGCTCGTGGAGACGTTTGGTGAAGAGTATCTCAAGTCAGGCGCCGGGGTGATCGACGTCGCCGGTGGACGTGGCAACGTGTCCTTTGAACTGTGGAACAAGCGGCAGATCCCATCGACGCTCGTCGATCCGGTACGATACTCTCTACTGCGTGTGGTATTATGAAACGGCCTTGCTAATGCTCTGGTGATTGCACAGCGTCCGATGAAGCTGTCCAGAATGCAGCACAAACACTTCAAGAAGCAGCGCAAGCTAGGCAAGATCACCAGCACTGACGAAGAAGCGCTGGTGCCTCAGGTACGGCATCGATCTGCTTGCCTCCTAAATCGCCCCCAGGGCTCTTACTTTCCGTATCATTTTTCCACAGAAACTCGCGCTCTTTAACACCACTACGTTCTTCGAGGACGCGTCCAACCGCACGCTCGTACAGGACGCCTCGGTGCTCGTGGGTATGCATCCCGACGAAGCCACCGACTCGATCTTCGACGTCGCGCTGCAGCACGACAAACCCTTCGCCGTCGTGCCGTGCTGCGTGTTCGGCCACTCGTTCCCCGACCGCCGCCTCGCGGACGGCGTGAGCAAAGTGCTGTCCTACGAAGATCTCGTCGAGTACCTAGTCGCCAAGCACGCCGACATCCAGCGCGGCTTCCTGCCCTTCGACGGCAAGAACCTCGTGCTCTACCGCCTGCCTAACCGCAGCGCTGATCAGCTACAGTAGATGCAATAGAAGGGGGTAAACAAGGTCGATTCAGCCATCATCCTCTCTTGCGTTCTCAGCAACGGCCGTTCGCAGTGTAGCCATCGATCTCATGATCCTCATCAGCTCTTTTGGGATTGTTCGCGTCGACAAGGGGTCGGGTTGAAGGACGTTCGTAACATGTTAGAACATGATACAATAAACATAGAGGTCAGAACCCGACACTCGAAAGAGTGACGCGGTGGTCGTGGCCCTCATCAACTGAGCGGGTCCGCCAAAAAGGCCGCATTCTCATTCTTGCGTCGGCATCCGCCACCCGCCATTGTCTGATCCTCCCTCTCGTCACGCGTACTCCACACCGACAGCCATGATGCGCCTGCGTTGCCGCTCCGTGACCTCCACTGTCTCTATCTCCACGCGCTCGTCGCTGTGTGTGACGCGCGCCGCCAGCTCCCTCGCGGCGGAAGCGCTGGCGCAGCCACAGCCGCAGCCGTCGCTCAAGATCATGTTCCTGGGTGCGCCTGGTGCTGGCAAGGGCACGTACGCCACGCGCATCGCGCCGCTGCTGCAGATCCCGACGATCTCCACGGGCGATCTCGTGCGCCACGAGATCAAGAACAACACGGAGCTCGGCGCGAAGATCAAGGTGGGTGCTCCATAAATACGCACAGAGCCCAATGGAGAAGTATAGCCGACTGACGTTATGGTGGTGATGCGTGCAGGACTACAACGACCGCGGCGCGCTTGTGCCGGACTCGATTATCCTGGATATGGTACGCGTTCCTGGCTTCAGTGAGATGAGATTATATGAGGAAAGACGGCAGCTAACGTGGAGGTCTCTGGATGGTGTAGGTGGAGAAGCGACTGCAGGAGGACGACGCCAAGAGCGGCTTCATCCTGGATGGCTTCCCTCGCAATGTGCCTCAAGCGGAGGAGTTCGCGAAGCGCGTGGAGCTGGATCTGGTCGTGAACATTGACCTGCCGCAGTGGATCCTGGTCGACAAGATCAGTGGTCGTCGCGTGTGCAAGCAGTGCGGCACGGGCTACAACGTCGCCCACATCAACCAGGGCGAGTACAACATGCCGCCGCTGCTGCCGAAGGTGGAGGGTGTGTGCGATGGCTGTGGCAGCATGGCGCTCGTGCAGCGTCCAGACGACAATGCTGACGTCGTGCTCAAGCGACTGGAAGTCTACAACGACGAGACCGCGCCGCTCATTGACTTCTACGCCGCCAAGGGATCGCTCCGTACGTTTGAAGTGAAGAAGGGTCTCGCGGATCTCAACAAGCTCACGGATCTTATTGAGACCGAGCTCAAGCTCAAGTAGAAGTAGCGGCTAAGGAACGAAATACAGTATACATTCACCCTTCAACTAAGAACTTATGAACGTATAGTATGTAGTAAGTACTACGGGAGTACTCTATTGTAGATCTCGTAAGCGACGCGATCTCGTTGGCGACGCTCTTGTATTTAGGGTGGTTTCCATCCGAATATTAATTCATACGGTTTCCAATCCTGAGCATTTGAAGGTTATTGTGATTACCATATGGGATAAACTCTCAGAGGAGGTCTTCTATTAGGGCCGATTTTACTCCCAACGACCGTCGCTTACGAGATCTACAATAGAGTATGTTAGAGCCCTTTAGTAGACTTGCAGTTGCGGGCTTCGGCCAGGCTGCGATAGAGGTCGAATGCACGCGAGTCAAGGTACTAGTAGTGTGGATGGGTAGCACAGACTGTACTGGTGAGTAGTATTGCATGTTGGTTGGCTATGGTACTCTGCTCTAGGCGTCTCAAAACTTAAATAGGTTGGGTGGTGCAGCTCATCGTGACAATGGCGGTGCAGCTCATCGTGACAATGGCGGTGCAGTGTGGAATACGGTGCTTCTGCCCATTGGAAGCAGCGCGGCACTCACTGTGCCCGACCGAGTCACCAAAACTTGAGCGAGAACTTCTTCTTGCGTTGGCTCATGTCGTCCGGTGTAGACATGGACATACCACGTAGGCGGTTGGCCTCGTCGACGTCACCCCTGCACGACGTTGGCACCTCAGGAGCGGACCGTGAGGTGTCGAGCTCGTCCCAGGACGCAAAGCGTGTAGGGAGGGCCGGGCGTTGGAGCTCACGCATGTTGGTGGCGAGCTGAGGGAACCGTGTGAGGAAGGTCTGCACGTACGGGTGAAAGGTCGTGATGAACTGGTTGGATGCCTCGCCTTCAGGCTGGTTGGGGCTGTATAGGCTGCCACGCAGTGTGTTCTGAAGCAACTTGGCGATCTGGACGCCCGTAGGCAGTGACTTGGCAGTGTGTGGCTCAAAGCCAAAGATCTCTGGTTTGATGAGTGCCGGACACAGGATGCGGAGGAACAGCACACTGCCCACGACGATGCGTTCGGCACACTCACAGTGTGGGAACTGCTGCTGGAACTCGCGCATCACGAACTGCGTCGACGCGCGCAGAACCAGCGGCGCGTAGTGGATCGCACGAGCCAGGCGCTTGACGATGCTCTGTGCGTAGGCCACGACGTCGCTGTGAGTCGAAGGGCCTTGGTAGATCTGGGTCTTCTCACCGAACACCTCACGAAGCACGAAGCGGAAGTACGATCGGCCGTGCTCGTGGGAGATGTCACGGAGGAGCATGCTGAGGTCGGATGTGGATCGCAGGAAGAGTTCTTCCTGGCCGTTGAGGCTAGCGAGCTCCTTGTGGACGGCGTCTTCCAGCACGTGCACGTGAGGCATGCTGTCGGGCGAAGGCACGGTACCAGACCGTGGTCGAGTGACTGGAAGCTGAGGAGCCATGGTGTTGGTGGAGCCGAAGCCACGGACGAGTTTCCGCGTCGCCTTGCGCTTGTGGCTGGTCGGCGGCTGGTGATTTGCGTAGTGAACGACCTGCATGCTGGGTTGCGGGGGCAAAGATCTGTGTGGTCGGCACGCGAAGTGAGCAAACGGGGATGAAGGCCGCTAATAAAAGCGATGGGAGCTGTGGCTGTGGGCGGTGGAGTGGCTCTGCGGGACGGGACACTTGCTAAGGATACTGGCCGGCAGGTGAGGGGAGATGCGACTCGCTGGATCGCGGGACGTTCGTTAGGAGGAAGGAGACTGCACACTGCGCTGAGGCGACCAATTGGGCGTGCTGTCAGCCGCGCGTCTCGTCGGTGGAACTGCTGTGGACTGCAAATGCGATGGATGGAAGGAAGCGTGGAAGCCGTGCTTCGCTTTCCTCGCGTCTTCGCTTTATGACTCTAATTCCTGGAATGACGCTTCTCCGATCGATCGCTGTGGAGCTCTTGTTGGAATTGTTGGATGTCGAACCCCAACCCTTGGATGCGTTTTCCGAACGAAAGCAGGTTCCCGGGAACCAGCTGGGAACTCGCATCACCCTGACACTGAGTTTGGCTGCGGTCGCAAAGTCGGGGGAACTGGAAATCAGGGTCGTGCCGCATAAGCAGATGCTGTTTTTATTGTCTGAAGCCAAATTTCGAACTTTGTTTGCGGCGGACTTGTTGGACACCAGAGCATGTGAAATCTTGAGCCAATTGCAGTCACTCGGGCAGCTGGGGGATGCAGGAGTGGAATGCGTCGTGACACGCTCGCCCATGCGACATCGTCTCACTGGACTTCCCCCTGTTCTAAACGTCCGCTTGAGAACCATGTGCACACTGCTCACTCCAGTCATTTTAGCGAGCGAGTCCTCGTCCCAGCGCCTGGAAACCATCGCATTCTCCTCGCAGACACTGGGTTTGGCTGTTGCCCACCACCCAAAATGGTATTTTCAGCTCCAGTTAGCATGCTCAGCTTCGCAGCCATGTGTGCGATGTCCCAATTCTCATAAATGTGATCAGACTAGCTTTTAGTTTGTGGCGCAGAACATTCTGGAGCGCGACGCCGATCGTTCTGGGTCTCGACACGGATCGGCATGATAACGAGAACGGACCCGCGTTCTGGACGGAACTCCAACAAAAAGCCAGGATTCGTACTTAGCTCTAAGTAGCCTAGTAGGGTCACAGCAGCCATTCGAGACGACCTCGGCCCTCTCAGTGTCGACGTTCAAGCTTCCTCCTGGGTGGAGAGCTTTCCCTCGCCGGCTCTTGGCCTCACCCAGGGCAAGTCGCGTCCGGGTTGTCGGGAAGGTCGTCCTCTGCCAGTGGCAGACTGCCACGCATGCTGCTGTGGGAAACCGGATGCGGGCCTGTCAGCGAAGGCAGACCACAGCTGACAGAAGTGT